>VZRH01003646.1:998784-1028288 GCA_013397555.1 Urocynchramus pylzowi
TATATTGAGGGAACAAAATTAAAAATTCCTGACATTTGAGCTAAATTACTGCTATTTCCCATAATTCTAAAGTTCAGTCAGGATCAAATCCTACACTACCTTTCAAATACTTCACTTCAAATACATTTCAAATCTTTCAAACTGCCCAGAAGGTGGTCTAGTGAAGCCACCCTCCTGGTGGTGTGAAACTCAGCTCTCTCCAGAAAGCTGATGTTATTGTTCTGTTTATTTCCTTCTGCTGGAAGTGCTCCTTGGGCTCGCCCCTTCACCACAGCAGTTTGGAATTTTGTAACATCAGTTTAGTAAGTTATTAGCGAAGGGATTGTTTTGGTGAGTATCAGGGTATGATTTTAGAAAAGAGATACTACCATCATTCCAAGGACAACCAGCCCAAAGAATAATGAAATAGCTTGTACCAGGTTATCCAGGCACTGAGCAGAAGCAGCTCTGCTAGCCCCCCAAATTTGTGATAACTGTGCCAGTGAGCTAATCTTTGGCACTTAGAGCCCTTCAAGGGAATGAGCTGGGAGCTGTCCTCCATCTCTGGCTGCCTCCTCATACCCACACCCTGCTATGAAAGACCCCTTTTCCAGTCATTGTGGAGGACTCAAAACACTGTGGAAAAACAGAAAAGAGCTCAGAAACATTGATGTTAAATCCCTGAACAAAATGTGGAGTGTAGTATTTTTGGCCTTCACTATTATTTCTCCAAGGGAAACCTTCATTTCAGCATTGTTACACTGGAAATTGGTGCCTGAATTAAGAACACAAAGGCTCTCATTAGCAATTCTAGCTATAATAATTAGATTTTATATAGCCAAACCCTGTCTTAAATCTAGAAAAAGAATAAAAACATCACAGAGTTGCCATAGAAGGACCACTGCAGAGACAGAAAGATTATACCAATGGCTAGTACAGTAATGTAAGCTCAAATACCTACTATTTCAAAGATTTTCTTGTGCAGGCAACTTAATGCCTCTATATCTCAACTCTTCAGCTGAAAATAATAGCAAAATGGGAGCATACTAAAGATAAGGCCAGATATGCAATAGAGACTATGTAAAATCTAACAGAATTTGTTTTGTGCATGTGTAAAGCACAGTAAATTTGGAGCTATTTTTGCTACATTTTAAGGTAACTATTTCACAGACAGCATTTTAGTGCTATGCAACAAAGATCACATTTTTCCAAGCAGAGGAATAATACACCATAAATTACATTCAAATGACATTTCATATCAGTGTTTTCCCATGAAACAATAAATAGAGACAAACTCTGTTGTGATAAGATCTGCTGAGCTTCTTCTCAAGACAGAGGGAGATTCAGGTCACATTTTACTCTCTAGTGAGTGATATCCAACACGGGCACCAAGACTATTAGAGTATTTAAGATGTTAAAATCACACCTAGAGCTGGTAATCTGTAGCTAGCCCTACAGTCACCAGAGAGACCAGATTAACACCTCTGGTTAAAGCCAGGACTCTCTGGAGTCCCTCTCTGTTATATTTGATAGCAACGTTTGCACTACAGGAATACAGACTCTCCATCTTTCTACAGCATAAATCTTTCTGTTATCACTGGGGTTAAGGGACACCTGATACAGTTTAAAAAAGATAAGCTATCACAATTTTTTTTTTTTGCAAAGTTCAGCACAAAAACCTTGAAATCAAACATGCCCCAGACAGCAGCATATCTAAATCACACAAACTCTTTAGGATTCCTGCTGCAAAAAGCCAAGCTAAGCACAAATGGAATCAGTCAGGAATTTTCCTTCATGTTCTGGTCATAGCATACTTGTTTAAAATGACACAGAAAAACCTTTCAAATAGTCTAAGACTGACCTGAAGACTAATCTATGACATGAATAAACTAAAGCCAACCTTTAATTGTATTTCCCAGAGCTGACCAGGTACTGGTAACCAGAATATAAAAATCAACTAATCTGATGCTTTTTGTTCTCTTCCAGTGAGTCAGTGCTGCCATCTAAAGCTACCTAAAGGGCATGCAAAAGAAATCCAAAGTCTGCATCTAAATAACATTCAGGAAGCACATGTCAGTAGACAGAGAATGCAGAGTAAGTCAAATATATTAATGAGATACAACAAAATAATGATGCTGCAATACCTGAAGGAGAAATTCTTTCTCTATCACTTCACCTGTCTTGCTGATAAGTCGCTTCTGTAGTCTCTGAACTTTCAGAATCAGCTCATAGGTAGTGGGGTCACTGGCCTAGGAAAGAGCAAAGGAGTCTCAAAAATTATACATTATAACAAGTTACTGTTTCTTTTTTGCAAATGAAAACCATAATATCTCAGTGTTCAAAAGTAACAAGTATAAAAGGGGGCTAGGGGAGGACGCATTCAGCTATTTTTAAAAAAATTGCATGCATACAAGCAGTCCTGGAACTTAATATATCTATTTTAGCAGCAACTGGAACTGTCCACTGATAAAATAAGAGCAGTGCAAGTACCTCCTGATGTTCAAGAACTTCAAACAGTGCCAACATAGTTTTTAAGGAGAAGATTTTTCTATTGAACAAAAGAAAGACTAACTGCAATTTAAATAGAGAATTTAAAAGAAACAAATTTGGGGGGTACACTGATGAACTATTATGGGGTTCTAAAGTGTCTATACATGTGAAATCCCATTCTTCAGTGGAATTAAATTCTTAAAATGGTGACAGAGTATCTGCACTGTACTGTTGCCCTCTACCTACATAGCCCTTAAGAACAGGAGCTAGTAGATATCTGTCTCTCCATCCCTTTCTTTTCATTCTTTTGGCATAGATTGAATCTAGAGAAAGCTCTAAGGAGCAAAGAAATAATTCTGTGAGGAGGAGCCAGTACAGCTTACTTTCCCAGTACTTTGTGTCTTCTTGTTGGACCTTTCAATGAAGGGCAAATTCTGACTGAAACTTTTCCTCACTCAGGGACTCATAACAGCTCTCTCAAATCTGATTTTTCCTCTCTCATGGGGTGTCTCATAAGGATTAAACTCACACTGCAGTAAAAGCTCAAATAAAGTCCTGCTCTCTTATATTCACTTGAGCTTATAAGGAACTCGGTATCTCATTGTTCTTAATCTTTTGTCTGATTTTATCTAAATTGACTAATCAATTCAAGCATAACTAGGACACTGACACAGATACACATGCAGTGCTCACAACACAATATCATTTCCTGAGAAACCAGGCTAAAAAGTAGACCAGTCCTCACAATCCACTCAGTCCTTGATTTTTTTATAGCACTGCCCAAGCATGGTGCCAATTTGTGACTACTGTAGTGATATGAGAGTGTTTGTTCATTAGGAATTGAACCAAAAACCCCATCAGGATTATTTCATATGGATCTTGCCATCTGCTGGCCTTTCTGTGTTCCAAATACAAACCAGTTACCTGGAATGGAAAGACATGATTTCCCATTATCAGTCTCTTCATACATTCATTTTCCCATCACTGGATGTTTTGACTGCCTGATTTTTCTTTGTTACAATGTGCTGCTAGAGTTTGTACCTAGATGTGTTTAACCTATTTCAGCATCCTGCATTATATCTCCCTTCCATGAGAAAAGCTAATCACACCATCCAACTTTAAGCTCAGCATGGAAAGATCAGAAATTCACTATCATGCTAGTAAGCACAATCAAAATATTCAGCTTTGCTTCTGCAGGGACAGAGCACATTATCACTCAATATTAGAGAAGCTAAGCAACCCAGCCTGGCATCAGATCAGAGATCCATGCAACTGAGGAATCTCAAATGGCACTGACTTACATCAAAAATATCCAGTGAGCCCAACTGATGTTCATATATTTGGTCTATGCTTGATGGATTTTTTATTTTTCCCCTTCAGTTGGCAGGTTCAAATCATGTGAAAACTTAGATTGGCTGTTTATGTAAAGCAGTTGAACTCACATTACCTGGAATGACTATCTTTGGGAGACCACCACTGTCTATGTGGAGGACTCACTCTATTTTTTTCTCAGATGTAATTTACCTTCTGACTTCATATCTGTCCATTCTGCAGTCTACCTATTCTATTAGCCTTTCAATTACTGGCTTTCTTTCCATATACATCTCCCTGCTCAGTGAGGGTAGGATTGTATCCTTCCCCTATCATCTTATTTCTCACCATCCATGTTAAAGAATCATCCCCTTCTAAATTCACCTAATACATTCGTATTCCCTTTAGCACTTCACTGTCTCTTTACAAATCCCCCTGCAATTTTTCATTGAGAAAGTGCCACAAAAATAACACTGATTGCATTGTGCAAGGAAAGCATTCAGCAGGTAAGGATTCCATTGGTACTTCAAAAATTTCAGTCTGCCCAGTCCCTCCACATCATTTGCATAACAGTAAACGAAATAGGCTTTTGCTGGGTCACTGATGTGATAATAGGGGCTTTGGAAACACAAAATCCTCACACATCACCTCTAATTTTCTCCATCTGTGAACTTGCAAGGGCTTCTGCAGTTCTTCTTCCAAAATTTTGCACCGAGTCTGTTCCCTTAACAGTTCCTTCTGCATGTGATTAAACTCCCATCTGAAGACCAGCATAAAATAAAAAGAAAAAACACACCAAAAATACTTCAACGTTACCAAGGCACTAATGTGGACATTAACAAATCATTCTCCCATGCACTATGGTGCACAGGAAGCACTACATGGAAAGCACAAAGGGGCACTTTGCTGCCATTGCAGCAATACTGTGGTGGCAAAATGTATCAACACAATACCACTAAACAGGTGGAACCATAAAATAACACACTTGGACCTCTTTACTTGCTCATTAAGAATGGCTCAGAAAAGAGGCTCCCAGGGAATCTACTCCACAGACTACTGAATCTGACTCTTCACATCTTCCCATGTACATTAAGGCCAGAAGGACAGTTAGTTCATAAACCTACAAATCAGTCATGGGTCATATCCAGTTACCCCTGTGTTGAATCTAACAGCTTCGTTTTGAAGGTTTTAAATCTACATGGCTCACACAATGAGCCATAAATAAATAAAACACTCTAGGACCTAAGTATGATGGACACTGTTCCTAAGAGAACTGAACTTTGATTTCTTTTATTACATCTCCTCAAGGAATTTCAGAGGTGACTTGTTGCTGAATTTAAAATTAATTGAGCACTACCAAGATTCTTTGACAACTAGGCTTTTACAGTGGGGATAGGGGGTTAAGGGCAGGGAAAAGGCACATTTTGTAATTACCTGACCCTTATCACTTTAGTGATAGGATCTTCTAAATTCTCCAACGTCAAAAGGGGGTGAAAGATTGTAATGTGCCTCCTCCAACACTGAATCTTTTCCTACTAAGCTCAGAATTGCATTTAGCTCACTAGAGAGAAAAAGGCCTTTTTTTAACTGTGAGGTTGTACAAGGTTATGAAAAAGGGAAAAAAACCCTCACATTTCCAATTGGCAAATTGGGAAAGCTAATTAGCAGCTCAAGTGATAAATGGAATCTTTTCGACAGGCAGTTTTCATGATGGTTTTGGACTTCATTAAAGTATGAGATTGCTGCTGCAGTTAGCAAGAATTGATCCACCCATCATGGCATGCAGCACACTACACTTCAATACCATCACTGAGTTTCAATACAGTAACAGACTCAGCTGAATGCATTTGGGCAGCAAGTTCAAATCCCATTCTTATCTGCAGTCAGTCGATGAAAACTGCAATTGCTAATGCTGTGTGCCCAGTTCTCCTTTCTGTTTCACCAAATCAAACTGGCATAATTCCACTGGAGTCAATGGGACTGACCATGGACTGAAGTTAATTTGTTCTGCTGAAAGCCACGGAATCACATTGATAAAGTAAAGATCTCACCCAAAACCTGTGATAGCTACACCGAATTAACAATGCAGATAACATAAACCATAACAATGGTTATCTGCTAAAAACTTAAGTGTCTCTCCTTACAAATCAAAACTGATTCTTAGAAAATATCCACAATTTCCCATCAGGAAAGAATACACCTCAAATACAGGAAGGGTAAAGAAGAAAGGAAGCATTAAGCTGGAGAAGGAGGAGATAAATCAGGTTTGGACTATTAAATTGCTGTTTTAAAGAAACAAAACCTTCAATGAAAATTTAACTAAAACTTTCTCAGAGATCATAAGAGCTGCATAGAAATCTGGAAGTAGAGAGCTCTGAAAACAGCATTTGGTTATGAATATTTCAAGTGTCTTCCATACTCTGTGGTTTGCTTAACCTAAAGGAGTTCCACTAATCTATGCCTTGTACCACTGTACAACTTAGTAGCTCACTGGACTGTGAACACCTTTTCTGCTGCTGTCAGGTTTATTCTGTAGGCAGTAACTCACAGTACAAGGGGAAATACGGAAACTATTTCAACTTTAGCCAAGATCTCTTCTTTCCTTATTACGATATTTCAATTTTCCTAATCGCTGGTAAATTGTTTAATGAATTTAATCCAGTCTGTGTTTGAGGTCAAACCAAACAAACCCCTTCTCCAAGGTAAAATGCTCGTTGATACAATTCTTTACTATGTATAAACCATATTTTCTGTCTCAAACAAAAAAATCATGGCTGCAGTGACTTTGGAAATATACTCCGCTGTGTTTCCTACCTGAGCTCCTGCACATTAGCCACACTCTTGCCAAGTATTCCTTTCTCACGCCGAAGTTTTCTGATCTCCAGCTTGAGAATCCGCATGTCTTCCAGCCTCTGGCGGTACTCGCTCTCGCCCCTGTTCAAGATGGCCTGCTGGATTCTGATCTTCTGGTAGAGCAGCGCCACCTCATCGTTGCGGCGAATGAGCCGCGTCCCCAGGGCGTGTCTCTCACAGAGCACCTGCGGCACGGGGCAAAGCCATAAACTCAGTTACGCTTCCTTCACACAACCCCAGAGTTTCGTGACTATGCTTGTGTCAGTCAAAATCATGGACGTAAGAGGTTTCACTGTTATTAATTAAAGAAATATGGCAAGAAGATAAAAATTTCCCCTAAAAGGGTTTGATCACCTGAATAGTACAAACTACAGATTTCGTTCACTTCCGCATCTTAACATTTTGGTTTTAATGGCATTATAAAGCTTTAATACTCCCACATTCACAGCAGCTAAGAATCTTCACCTTAAAAATACACTGGACAAATGAGGGAACAGAATGCAGGGTATTTGAAAACTCAAATTAGGGATTCCAACCTTGTCAAATTCCTTCTTCTGCTTCAGTCTCTCTGCATCAGCTTCAGCGATGATTTTTAGGAGTCTTTTCTCTTCTGCCTCCTGATTTTGAATATAGGCTTTGGCTTCCTGAGCCTGTTTTGTCATCTTAAGCAGTTCAGCCTGATGGAGACAAAGAATATAGGTGAGCAACTGTTAATTAATAACTTCCAATTGCAGAAACCTACAATTATGAATTACTTATAAATATTTCATGCATTATTTTGCCTTTCTGAGAGGTACACATTTTGTTAGTTTTTGAGAACTAATCACCAAGATAAGCAAGCATGAAGACCGATAAAGAAATACTGTAAAGACTATTTTAATGTAATTGTCTTATACACAATAGAAATTTGAAATTATTTTTTATCTATGACAATGGTTCAAGTTGTAATTGAGGGATGCCTCTTTTTTTTTTTTTAATTATACAGCACATATTTAGAAAGCTTTTCAATGGAGTTGTTATTCACAGTCAGTCTGGGATGTGAGAAAGAACAGTTCACCTTGCTGAAAAGGGCAACAATCTCTGCTGTATAATACAAAGCAGCATCAACTCAAGAAAGGCTTCAGACTGGAATAAAAGAATTGGTGGCAACAAGGAAGGGAAGAGCAAGATTTAAGAGCCACAGCACTTTGTTTAGTGGATGTGTAAATGAGGAAGACTGTGAAAAGAGGGGCTGTCCCTAAGCAAGGAGGAGCAATGAACTGCTAATGAACTGCACAGCACCAACACAAACTAACACTGGAATCTGCCCAGTCATTCTATCCCACTGTCACAAAATCTGCAATTCAAGGCATGTATGTAGATAATAGTATAGATATATAGATAACGTAGAAACTAATAGGGTCTTCCTGGATTATTAGAAGTTTTTATCAACTAGGCAATTAGAGCCAAGGGGGAACTAGCTGACCACAGTTCATTTTCACAGCTATGAAAACTTTCAAGCCTCAACTCAAAGACTTTGCCACAACTCTGACCCTTATAAAGAATGATGTTCAAAATAAGCATCACCCAATGCTGAAAGAATGAGGCTGTGATGAAGACTGTACCTGCTAAAACATCAATTTAAGACAAACAGTTCCACCATAATAATAAAATAGCTTGTTCCATTCTTATTTTCTTTAATAAAATTCTCATTTTCCTATATGTGCAAGACATAGCTCTCTTAGTCAGTGTCAGATATTCATCAGAATTCATCAGCCGAATAAAAATGCAAGTCACTTCATCCTGAAATGCAATAAACACTGTACAAAAGCTGCCCACAAACGTAAAACTGCTCTTGTATTTGGCATTGCTGGATAATATTTTTTTTAATAGATCACAATTCTACGGTCTCCTTATGTCAGAAAAATATGAATTGTCAACAAGAAGTGGCATTAGATGTGGTCAGCAAACACTCATATAAACAAATCTCACTGGAACGCTCTCAGTTCAAATAAATCTGAACTGCCTCATATAGTAAGGAACATAAATACTTAAAGCCACACAAGGATTTTCAGTTAGATTAAATATGCTCAGAAACACAGTATGAGGGTCTGTGTACATCAGGTATGAGAAAAGGAAATTAATAAACACAGTCACCGTGCAAACAGAAAAACGGTTACATCTGAAACTGCTGTAATTCAGCACAGCTCACCTGAAATCAGTTCAGAGGATTTGTAAGAACTGAAGAACAGTCAACAAGAAAAAATAACATATATGGGACCTATACCAATATCTCAAACTAAATTCTTGTTTTAGATTCTGAAATATTAGTGCAAGTGATACTTTTATTGGTATGCTATACTGGAGGTGGGAGGAAAGCAGGAGTTTTACAAAAGTTATAACTGGGACTGAGCACAGAATGCTGAAATAACAAGTCAGATTTTATATTCAAATTTCCAGAAAAAAACAAGCATAAACATCTACAAAATTATACAAATCACTTGACTTGCCAGCAGCTCTAATCTCAAGGGCCATGGGTAGTTTTTCAATATTCAGATCCTTTGTCTAACAACTCCAACCTGCAGCCCTGCACGAAGGCCAACTGAAGCCAAAAGATGGCATTGTACTGGCTTTAGCAGAGCTTAGATTTACCATGATTCCACATTTTTAAGGCCTTTATGCCATCTGAGGTGAGCATGTCTGTATAACCTCATTCCTATGAATCCCAGTCCTCCGTGACTTAGCACATTCTTTAAACTTATTTCCCAGGAACAGCTTTCTTCCTTCACATCAGTGCAAACAGGATAAATTGATGCTAGCTTGCAACAAAAATAATTGGGTCCTTTTGTGCCTGTGACAATCAGCTGCCTCTGAATTCTCTTCTGGTTTAGTACTCAGCAGTGACACTCAGGTAGAAGACCACAATGCCCTGAAGCAAGTCAGTAATGTCATGTCAGTGTATGGACAAACCTGCTGCTGAATAATTGAGTGGGTAAACCATGCAGCAATCATATGTTTGTCAAATAAATGGCAGACAGTTCTGAGATGATGAGACAGAATTGGGCACTAGTTAAGGCTGAAAGCTGCACACAGGGAATGAGATGCTGTTTGACTTCTCCACCACTGATAGAATATCTCAGACAGATCAGGTACAAGAATACAAATTCATCACACTTTTACGAAGCCCTATTGACATCTTGTCATAACTCTATGTGCTGAGAGAGGCTGAAAACTCAAGAAGTCATTGCAGCAAAGCAATAAACTGACAAAAGAAAACACTGTGAAAAGTGACAGAGAACTTTTGTTTTTTGGGGGTATTGTTTGCATTTTTTCCTGTTTTGTTTTTTTTTTTTTTTCCTAATGCTTAGGGAAGATTAAAAATAAACTCCTGTGAACACAGCTCGATAAATCTTTTCAGAGTACAGCAAATTGGGTTGAGATACCACCACAAATCTAATAGCTTATCTAAGGATGGGCTGCAGCAGCACTAAGAAGGACCCCAGTGTCAAGCTTAGAGTTCCTTTGATTTAAAACAAAATCTTGCTGCTTTATACCACAATATTAAAATAACTTCCTGTGCAGAGGGACCTACTAAAAGGCACTGCTGAACTCCCAAAAGACTAGTGCTTGCTAGTTACATAGAAATACAACATTGTGCAATATAATGTGGTTTGCACTTAAAAACAGTAGAAAGAAAAAGGTTCTTAAAAATAAAAAGTTGAGTTATAAAGGTCTACATTAAAAAGTTTGCTAGAATCAGTTTATCCACAAAATCAACACTTCTGCAAGCAAAAAATGGAAATTTTTAGTAAAAAATGTCCAGTCACCAAGAGATTTAAAGCTTCCAACAGACCATTCAGGACTCTTTTACTACAATTATAATTATAGGCAGAGATTAAATTAGTCAGATACACAGGTTTCTGCAACTAGTATCTCTAAAAGGTGCTGAGATCTTGTGCTTCAAGTACAGAATAGTTTAATAAAATACAGCAAAACAACTACCACTGGTCAGAACACAATGCAGTCTGGGAAATCATGGAGTTAACCCTTTGCAAGAAAGTATCTGTGTCAAGAGTCTTACTTTCATCGCCTCTTTCTCATCCTCTGACTGCTGGAATTCCACGTTTACTTTCTCAAGGGCTACATCCTTTTCTTTGATCTCCTCTTTCAGCTGATCCACCTGACGTGTGGAATTTTTCAGTTTCATCATCATTTCGGCAATCTCATCCTAATAGGATAGGAAGTGTGATCACAGAGAGGGTTAAAGCAAGAGGGTGTTTGTGAGAGTTCAGGCTATTTAGATCTTGGAAAATGTAGCCATGGTCCATGAAAGTAGATCTGTTGTACCTGCTATAAGACATCACTTTTCAATCCAACAGAACAAAACAATGTCATTAAACAACAATTTTTTGTTTATGCCAGCATGACATTGCAATAAAAAAAAACTTTAAAAGATACACTGACAAAAATAATGGCCATCAATCATGAGTTTAATAAGACATTTAATTTAAAGTGCTGGACACATTATAAGAACTAACAGTCAATCCAAATCACTAAGAGTCTGATCATATCCATCTGTTTTCATGCTTCTAATAACATGTTTTTCCAATAAGGTCATGCATAGTTGGGCACAAATCTTTGGAGAGAAGCTCATTTTGTGCAAACAAACGTAGCCCTCAGTAAGATACCAATATATGCTAGCTTGCACAGAGGTGCAAAGTGCAAAAGAGGGCTCAGTGTTGGAGAAGGCTCTGTGAAAACATTTAGCATATACTTTAAGCTCAAACACAGAGCAAAAAGGCTGGTAGCACTGAAGAGAGATCAGGTCAGTAGGAATACTTCTACTCACAGCACAAAGGTGCCTGCCTGTACAAAATTAGCATTTCAGCTCAGCACAGTGACAGCACATGTTATGCCATGAAGTGGAAGCTAAGAGTCAATGATTAGACAGATATGGTCTTCTGGAGGTAATGAAAGCAGCTTGAGAGGCTATTAGTCCTCTGCTAGAATCTACCACCTCACAGAGAAGACATCATGATCCCCCATGTGAATACATCCTCTTCCAGTGCCAAACCAGGGTAGCTTAAAGCTCCTTCAGCACTATCCACCATAGGTGTGGATTTACTTGACAAATGAGGGATTTTTACCTGCCTGGAGTGCTTAATTGTAGCTAAGCAAGATCTTGAGTCATAGCAATCTTCACCCAAACAGTACAGAGAAAGGACTGATTAGTAGTAATATGTCACTAGGCCCAGCTGTTTGCACATTTAGCCACTTCCATGAAAGCAGAAGTTATTAAAAGCTGTCTTTGGTATACAGCCTATAAATCTCTTTGGTGTTGCAAAAGATGACAGATTTAACATATAGAGCCCAGACACACCCAAACACATTCTTAATTCTTTACTTAATGCTGAACAGTAAGAACACACACTTTTGCAAACTGGCCCCCTAATCAACTTGCATAAATAAATGAATGCCTAACACCAAAAGAAATCCCCAAGATGAAAGCACCAGATATTCATATTAACAGCCTGCCAGGATGCCTTTTCCATTTTAATGACTTGAATATTATGGTACTCTGGAGACCACTAGCAAGGTGGGCATAAGATCATTTCACATTAAGCAATCCAAAAATATTTGCATCCAGCTATCTAAACAAGCTTGTGCAAATTTTACTTCCCAAAACGAGAGAGAATTTGTCATAATGTTTAAAACAACCATCTTTTATGGGTTTTTTTTCTTTCATGACTGGCTGACCTGTTACTGAACATTAAATAGCTATTTTTCTCATTGCTAAACATAACACTGCCTTGGCCAAAAGATCATTTGGGGTCAGCTATTTTTTCACACAGGACTTGCTAAAAGAGTTTGGTGGTATGACAAGTAAGCTATTAAAGTCTAAATATTGGCCTCTAACAACTGGAACTGTGAACAGCGTAGTGTTACCACCATGTAACATTCAAAACCCAGAGACCAAAAGGCTGCTCCGTTTTCAAATTCAGCACATAGATGCTCGTTCTTTATAAATAACCAAATTTATTTAATGTGTTTTAAAATAAAAATAACTTGGAAAAAAATCAGTATTGTGATTTTTCAATCTTATTTCTCCTGACAGATTGTTTGGGAGCAGCAAGAATCCCAACACTGAATTCACCAGATGAGAGGCTGGCTAAGGTCAAGTAAAGCATCCCACATAAATGGCAAAATGGTGCATTCCTCATAGAATTCAGCTCACAGCTTGTTAGGAACTTTGACAGTTCATTCCCATGTGCTTCTCAAACAAAACACCTACCTATTCAAACCTTAGTATAAATTTGTAATTTACTATACATGTTTATGTCATAAATACCTATTTGGAAATAACCCAAAGCTTAAAATGACAGCTATCCAGGGTCCTAATATCTGTCAATTACAATGGGATTTGTGTAGTCTTTTAGATCTTTACATCAGAATAACAGAATATCCTTAAGTGATCTGTTCTCTTCTTCTAGTATTGTTAGTGAGATCCCCAAGGAGGAGATATGAATGGAAAGAATCACCTCCTGAGGAAAATGACATTCTCTGAAAGAAACAAGCAAGGTGGAAGCACTTGGTTCTTGTCAGAAAATTCCACTTCAGCTAGGAAAGTGTTTCTCTGCTTCCTAAATCATTATTCACAGTAATGTGCACACTCATTCAGGGCCACGGAGGCAATCTTATTCCCCTTATACCCTATTTCACATACATGCAAACAACTCCTAAAGGGATAAAAGAGACTGGAGGCAGGATGGCTTTATGATTCTCTGGCTCCAGTGTACCATGATTTTACGCATGGTTTAAAGCGGGGATATTTCCACATGATGACTGAGGACTCCTATTTCCAGTCCAAATACAAATGGTGTAGATAAAACTTCAGGGACCTAAAACATTCATTTCCCCAAAACCCACAGGAATGAATAAACCACTTCTGCCATTGATCCACTGAGCTTCCCTTTAACAAATTAAAATTAAATCAGGAAAAAAACAAGAGCAGAGAGAGAAGCACAAGGAAAAAATGTATCCTTCTACCTTAGCTTCAATCAGATTTTGACTGTACAGGGTCCGCTCTGATCTCAGAGTTTCACAAAGGTTTTGTTGCTGTTTTAATTTAAACCCTTGTACTTCTATTTCCTTCTCATAGTTGCAGATCTGAATTTGATGCATTTCAACATCTTTCATGTAATTGAGGACCTGGAGCAAAAGGAAAGGAAAGAAATTAACATGATTAAACCATTATCACAAGATTAGAAGGATGGGACAATGTTTGTGATTTGAAAATGACAAGTTCAAATCCCTGTGATAAGCAGTTTTAACTACAGCTGAAAATTGCTCCAGTCCAAATACAAGTTTAACCTTTTTGACTTGCTTATGTGGGACAAAATTGTATTTTAATCTGATACCTAGGTTTCACTCAAGACTAAAACTTATAGAGGTGCACATATTTAATTTAACAACAAGCTACTGAAAGAAAATATTGCCACAGAGTGGGTGCAATAAAATCAACATAAACAGTTTCCGTAAAGAATAGACTCAGTTTATTTATGAAGCAAATCTAGATTTTGGATGTTGGTTTGGATGTCAGCTGTATGATAAGATGAATTAACAGACATGTTTTTCCAGAAGCCCTGCATGTACATTCTAACAACCCAATTTTTTTAATGAACACATGACCACCGAGTTGATGATTACAAACTGTTCAGATATAATTACTATAATAAGAAAGTCAGTTCATGTAACTTACACTTAGTCTAAATAAGTAGGTAATCACCATTAGTTGCTTCTATGAAAGATTAGAAATAATTATGTGAAGATTACCTGAGGAGAATGGAGTATTGTAGACTACAGAAAGAAGATGATCACATGCAGCATCAATAAACA
The DNA here is from genome assembly GCA_013397555.1 of Urocynchramus pylzowi. NCBI lineage: Eukaryota > Metazoa > Chordata > Aves > Passeriformes > Fringillidae > Urocynchramus > Urocynchramus pylzowi. Next base: position 1,013,293 of record VZRH01003646.1, read on the forward strand.
AAACCACAAAATTTTACAGACACGTTTATTAAGCAGTTACTAACATAACAACACATAATAATTGCTATATTACAGGGGCAAAAATACAAATAGTTGCTAATCATTATGAGGAGAGTCTAAATTTTTTTTAATTTATTTTATATGTTTCTCCTGCTATACAAAGCTGAAAACTGAGGAGCTCAAGGAAGCAGCATTCATATAGAATTCAGCATTACAAAAAAAAAAAAAAGAAATAAAAACAATACTAAAGAGCACACACATCAAAAACACAGTTTAACAGGTTCACTACCCAGGAGGAGAAAACAATACCATCCTTAAAGCTAGGAAAAAAAAATAGGCATTAAAAAAAAGCTGAGGAATCATACGGACAAAATCCAGGAGAGAAGTCAACATCCAAATGCAGTTCATATCTCGTTCTCCTGACTCCACTTTTGAAAGTAGAGTTTTGGGCTAAAATACATGCTTGTATGTCAAAGCAGAAGGAGAAAACAGATGTTTACATCAAATAGTCAATAACTGCAAAGTTTGCAGTCTACAGTGTTGTCCCTTACTCAGCAGTAAAGCCTTGGGGAGGCCTAACTATGGGACAGGAGCTTAAATAATCAAATATTCCACCAAGTACCTCCAACCAACTTTGAAGATAGGGGAGAGCTAAATATCAAAAATTTTATTACAGAAGCAGGAATACAATTTCAGCACGTTGTAGCTGACTTCAAGTGATCCCAGGAACTGCTTACAATGCAATACAAAAACACAGTCCCAGTTTATAACCTACTCCTGCCTTTTCCTTTGCTGTTTAAACAATCTGCCAATAGTAATAGCACGGAGAAGAAATCAATAAAGCATGTTTTCTATCTGCACTATGTTGATCATAGGCTGGAGCAAGTTTTGAAAGTAGGTCGCTGCATTTGTAAGTGTTTTACTTGTTTCTGATACAATATAAGTGCAGTAAGATTGTGGACAAAGTTTTCTGAGTTGTGCTCAAATGCTAGATGCTGATTTTGCTTTTTCAGGACTGATTAAACCCAAATAATTCTCTCTTATAAATACAGAAAAGAGACACACAGTGTTTCACACCACAGCCCCGTGGGAGGCTGAGCATGTTCAATTCCTGTTTAGTCAATAGATACACTACAGCTCTCAGATTTGGTAATGAGGGCCCAAAGCTAAGCAAAAAGGATTTGGTATTCACAGTTTTTCCTCTATCCTCATAGGTTTTTTATTTGTACACTTCACTATCATCTACTACTGGTTACCTGTTTAGTTCTATAAACCTACTCAATATGTCAGTAATGGTGCTGTCCTTATTTGCTTATCCATTTTTAACCACTCCAGGAAGTGCTGCCATAGCCTTAATGATATGCCTATTGAAGAACAGGTTTTCCAAAAGATTACATGAATTTAAAAAAAGAAATTTATCTTTTCATTTTCCTGGATAGGTTGTTAACTGCAAACTCAACATTTTAAAAGGGTTTATTTGAAAAAAGCCAACATATTAAAGACTGGTTTTGTGACTCCTCAGAAAACACAACCAGGGAACAGTTCAGACAGAATTGAAAGGTATACTTCACTGCCTCCTTTTCAGCAGCCAAACCTTACACAGAGAAACCAACATTCCATAATTTAAGAATTTAAATTCAAAAAGGAAAAAAAAAATCTGCTAAAAGTTGCACTCAGTAATACAGGCTACATAACAAAGATCAAGGAGCAGATGTTTTTTCTTACTTGTGCTGATTAATCTAGAAATAAGACTTTTCAACTAGTGGCAGTAACTTGAAAATAAGCAGTCAGCCAAGGCAATAGTTAGAAGAGGAAGTCATGCATGAACTCTTACCCTAAAAATATTTTACTGTTGTGTATATAATTTTGTTTACTCTGTTCATCAGTTAATAGTAAACAATTGCCACAGACAAGATGGCCATCATGCACAGAGTATCACCATACAATTTGTGAAAGCTTTAAGTATTTGCCCAAACAGACTAACACCATATCACACCAGCAGGCTTCAGGCATCTCAAGCCAAACAGAGTACCATGATATCACTTCAGAAGGCTCTTGTTCTTTACCCCAACCTTTCATACCCCTCATGTTCATGCATTGCCCCTGGGTGCCCTCTGTTCCCTTTGGTGGTTGGTCAGTACCTGGGCCCTCCATGGCTCACTGCTGTCAATGCTGCTCACCTGCTTTCACCGCTGAACCCACTGGGGATGGGGCTGGGCCCAGCCCCACTCCCAATTACCACAAACTGTGTGCCTACAAATGATGATTTTGAAAGATGAATTCTGCAGCTCTGTAGAGTATGTGCTGCTATAAATAGCCAGACAGCTTTCAGAGCCAGAATAGCTACATCTCTGGGCTTAGGTAGGTTTGGCTCTTTTCCAGCTCTTACGCAATTCCAAAGGTGGGGTGCAACCTCCTGCAAAACCAGGTTGGTGGCAAAAGGTGACAGAAGAGCACTGACTGGTCATAGCCTTACTTCCATCAGTAGCTCATTCCCCACCAGCTGTGAAATGACTCCTGTAGTTTTGACACAGCTTCTCAAGTCTGAATAGGTCAAACAATGAACCTAAATATTACATATTTACATAGTAATCCTGATCCTATGTCCTCCTACCCTGCATTTGGACTTGAAGGACAAGACTGTTGTCTCACACACTCCTGTACTCAAAACTGTTCTTGCTGCTCTTCACCTGTAAGCAGAGTCAGGAACTGCCCCTTTGGCGAGCGAAGGAAGCCTGCCAGTCCTTTAGAAAGTTGCAGTCACAATGCAGACGTGATTATACAAACAGCTCAAGTGTCATAAGCCATTTACTGAGTCTCTGCCTTATAAGAAATGATAGAAAATTTACACCCAAAGTGGCAGGGGAGAAAAATAAAAAGCAAGCAAACAAACATTTGTCATTCTCACCCTCAAAATACTATGGGCAACCCCAAATAGAATTAAAAGAAAGAGCCTTGTAGTTCTGAGTGTTATGAATTACTCTCTGGCCCTAGTTTACAATGTTCTTAACTCATATCTACACTGTTAGAAATGCACTACGAGGGAAAGAAGAAAAATATGACTTTGCAACAAAGACAAATCTCACTTTTGTGGAATATTATTTTCAAGGAAATGACAAGAGGTATTCCAGGCAATGGAGCATACACCATTCCAATATGATTTAAAAGCCCCTGGTCAAATGAAGTTGGAAGGATAATTTTACTGTGAAAAGATAGCAAATAACTTTTGAGTTGAAACTGCTTGGAAGCTAATCCCAGTAAATCAAGAGCTCCTTGGAGGGCTCTCCAATGTGATACTGAACAATTAATGGAACATGTTAAAAACATGTTCCTGATTTTACATCATCAGGAATAAAGTTATACATAATAATGGGCAGCAGGCAACACAAATTTTATGCGGTATTTTCTCTGCAGCTTCTCCTGGAAAACTTGTTTTGCAGTCTATCTTGAACATGCTGAGATGTTTTGACATACTGAAGTAAGCCTTCAAAATGTGAAGTACCTTACAAAGACGTTGAGCACTGTTAGGTCTCACTGGCCTCAATTTGGTCGTATGCAAGATAAGGTCCTTTGCAGATAAGACAGGGCAATCAAAGTATAACTTCCAACTGCATATGAGAGTTTCAACTGTGGGACTCGTGTACAAGAAGTCAAGAGGCCTTGGTTTGAACTCCAGCCCTAGCTTCATTTCACAATTGATTGCTGAATAAGAGCAATACATGGCTGGACTCCAAGTCTCTCACAGAATTAACAAGTCTCTCTCCCATTGATAAGGTTTCCCTAGAGAAAGCTGAAGCAGTAGCAGGCAACATGCATTGATAGCAAGAAATATTTTTACATTGTATGAAGACCACCAATCCAAGCTTCCTCCCACTGGCACGTTACAAAGTAATGTATCATCTTCACAGTTTTGAGAGTAAGACAGGAAAGAACCCCCTGAACAAAGAGCTGTTCCTACCTTCTCTTTGAGCTCACTCAATTCCTTGATGAAACTCTCTCTCTCCTTCTCCAATTGGTAAATAATCTTCCTTTGTTTCTGAGCTTCTGTCTTATAATTTTGGATTTCTGTCTCCAAGTTCTGTTTTGACTGTTCATGGAGCTTCACCAAATCTATCTGCTTCTGAGTAGCATTTGTAGCCTTGATCAAGTTCTAAAGGGAACAAAAGCTCATTTTCTTGAGCTGAAAATGCAACACTGTCACTGCTATGACAAAAGCATGCCATTGTCAAAGCAGATTATGGACTTTTCAATGTTATTATTTCTTATCTAATTTGTTCAGTTGAAATACTTGAACCTTAAATCTGATTTAAAAAACAAAATCTCTAGCACAGCTGCTAAATAGAGCTTTTTCTGATTTCAAGTTAAAACACTAGTGTCCGCATTACAAAAAAATAAAATTGACAGGATTGTTTATAAGTGGTTATAACTAATCACTGGAAAATCCTTACCAGCTTTAAGGCATTTTGATTGTAAAGCATGCCAATAACCAGTAACATTAATAATAAAGGCAAATACACTTCTTTCTCATGTCTTCAATAGAAAGTTCAAGCTTGAAATTAACCAAGCTTACTTTAAAATTTTGCATAAAGATTAAACAGAAAACATCAACATATCATCTTTACAAAATCAGCCTCCTGGTCCCACTTTAAAATTTCCTTCCCTATACAAAACAACTATTTGTTACCTGTCAAATCAGAGCCTCTGCTAGATTCAAGACACAGGACAGTGAATCTACAGCAAATAAGGCACATCAGAAATCATCTTTTAGCACTGACTTTAGTAGATAACACTTCAGGACTGCCCATAAACATGAGATGCTATACTGAATCTTGGGCTGATGGGAAACAATCAGTATGAGAAACAGATCTAAAAGCAAGGATTACTACTCAAACAGCCTGCCAAGCTGCTACACAGTGTATCAACACTCTGGTTTTTCTTCTATTAGCAAACACTTCGTTTGCCTAGATTAGTACTAAACTTCATAAGATACAGAGTGTAAAAACACAGATATAGCAAACTCTTTGGATACCAAATAATGGGTTTGCAGTTTGAACTCCCTGATGGTTTATATGTTAAAACTTGGAAATCTTCTGTGTGTTTATGGATACTAACACTATTTCAGTGCATAGAAAAAAAGTAGTTTGTACATCTGCTTAAGGAAATCTGGAGGCTTTAACTTAATGTTATGTATTCTACATTTCTGTGTTGCTGTGAATGTTTAAGCTACAGGCATTTCATTCTCAAGCTGTGAGGCTTATCAATATGACCAATGCAAACTCACCTGGTTTAGCATATCCCTTTCCCTCACAAGACCATCTATGGCTCTCTTGTCAGCCTCTGCCTGCTTTTTGCCTGTCTCCAACTCTAGAGAAAAAGAGGAAAGACAGTGAATTCTGGGTTCAAATTGTACAGCTTTTAAAAATTCAGAAATAATTTAGTGGACTTTTTTTAAAGCCCTGACATTACATAACCAGTTTAAGTAGTTTTTAACAGGTTTTACAACCCTACATATTAGCTGATGCTAATGCTTATTTGGGTACCTAGAATAACTTAAAAGAACTCAGAAAACAGATCCACCTATCTCTTAGGCACCTACCTTTCTCCAGTCTGATTATTTGATTTTTTAGCATGTTTTTTTCATGTTCTGCATCAACTTTTTGTTCCTCTGCAGTACGCAGCTTATTCTGGAGGACATCTCTCATTTTACTCAGCTTTGAAATTTCAAGGCTCATACGAGCTGCTTCATCCTGTATCTCCTACAGAACAGCAACAAGGAAAGGGGAGAGAAAGCATCCACAGAAAGAAAGAAGAAAATGCTTTTTTATTTGGTGTACATTTACTCCATGAAACTCAGGAACAAAACATATAAGTGCTGTGTGTCAGCTGCAGAAAGATAATTAGCTAATTGAAAAATATTTAAAATAATTTAAACAAAGCCAGCTTGGGAAATGAAAATGATATTCAAATCTTACACTTTAGGGCTGAAGATTATCAACAAAGAACCTCAAGCTGCACACTTCACACAGCACTACCCAATTAGTCCAGCAGATTAAAAACAGGCAGCTCTATTTTCATTTGAATTACTAGGCACAGTGATTGTGATGAGAAAGATATCCATAGTGTGGTCTGATTGCATGTCCCTAAATAGCAGGTATGTATTATCCCCATCTCTTTTCTAACTTACGCCTTTAAAGCAAAAGCAAAATCCAGAGTCTGTCTCATTTGCTATACAATAGAGGAAAAAAATAATCAATCAAAATACTGCATACCTGTTACTGGGAAACATAACCAATAATCACAACAGCAATCAGTCTTTTTCCTTTTAAGAAGTATAACTTTGTATAATTCAGTGCCACTGCTAGGTTTTACAGCCATCACAGACTACAGTGTTCCACTTAGAGCCTCAGATACTGATTCTGTGAGAAGGGGAATCCTGCTATGAAGCATCCTCTGAGAGAATGGGAATCTCCTCAGTTCTTCCTGACAATAAGCTTCAAGAGGTTTAAGAGTAGTTTGACAATTCACATTGCCCAGCACACAGCATTCTGCAGGATGGTATTGCAGGCACAATCCCTACAAAAACTGTACCCCAGATCATGACTAGGGCTCTTAACCTTTAGCAGCTGGCTTAACTGCTAACTGGGCAGTATTTTCTATTTTTTTTTTTTTGTTCTCAGAAGTCCTTGTGCATGACTCTGAAACTATTCCTGAAATCAGGATAAGATCATAAAATCAAAATCCTCTGCACTCTAAAGTCCCAGATGTATGTCATATTTGTAAAGTTTTAAACAATGATGGCATTGCTAATGATAAAACTGGATAACCTGGAAAAGACAGAATTTATTTTTCAAAAAAGCAAGAAAAACATCCTTCAGTTTGCCTAATAAAATACAACAGAAAGACAGGTCCTACCATCCTCCATTAAGGATCCAAATCAGAATCATCTATGCTGTACTAGTTGTGAACTGAGCTTTTAATCTGTAAAGGGTTAGTTTCTATCAGACTAACAGTCTCTATTGGCAAACAAGCTTTTTATTTAGGTGAATTAGTTATATTCAATAAAACTCAAGGAGATAATTATTTTCCACCTGAATTTTCTAATGTTTAGTGTTTTAACCCCAATGGTGACACAAAATGCAAGATATGGTAAAGAGCGTAATAGCATCCAACATCTATACATTACCCTTTGTCAAGTGCTCTCAAAATACCCTAAAAAGAATATGCAGGAATCCTTTAATTCTTCCTTAACAGAAACTCATCTGCTTCTGAGTTATATAAAATGACTGTTAAGTAATGTGAAGTCAGGGAATAAAACCATTTAGATCTGAAAGTAAATACCATCTTGGTTACTAATATTTAACTTTCTCAACTGATACTGAGGGGAAAGAAATTTTAGTGTTGAAAGCAATTGCCTTCAGTGGAAACTACCCAGGGCACCATTATTATAATTTACAACCATTTTTCAATGGATTTCGGCAAAATTCAAATTATGTTAATCACTCTAAGAAAACCATTGCTCTTATTTGAAGATCTCAGGATTGAAAAGAGACCCCAAGTTTGTGACCACCCATCCTCTATGAACAGAGTGTGTTGAACATTTTGGTTCACATGTTTTATGAAACAACTCCTCCAGGAGAGCAGGTGCTACATTGTCAGATGAGAGGGTTGGAGACACCTGCCACAGAAAGAATGGCATCCAGCATCAGCCAGATCTATTCCTAAAAACTACTCATGTTTCCTCCAAAACTACCCCTGGGGAACTATCAGGACAAGAACTGAAGTCATCCCTCTCCCAAGTGGTAAGATTTCATTGGAATGATACAGCTGGTAGGATGCACTTTCTGGAACTTACTTTCAGTTGTGCAGTCTTCTGACCGATGTCCTTCATCACATCATCAAGCATTGCACTCTGCTGCTCACTCTCATGTGTGAGCTTTTGATATTTCATCTTCATTTGCTCAAGTTCCTTATCAGCTTTTTCATTCAAGGTCTGTTAGATTAAAGAACAATCCTATTAATTCTTCTAACTCTCATTACAATACCTATGTACACCTGAAGACCAAACCTTCCTGCTACCCAGGAGACAAAAGCTGCTGCAGATTGTTGTCTGCTTAAAAAGCTAGTCTTCACTGTTGGTGAAATTACTGATATTACTAAATATGGTACATGGTCATAATGACAGGAAGAAATCATAATTTCTAATGAACAATAGATTCAGTGTCATTTTTTTTCTGGAAGCTTAGCAGGTATTTATTGCAGGTGGTAAACAGATATTTTACTTCTTGTTAGGCATTTGGCAACCATCACATAATACAGCTTGCTACATACAATTACTGAAAATGAGTATGAGATTCAAATCACTTCAATCAGCAGAGGGCAGGGGAACTCTGTTTTATGACCAAGCATCCTACATTAATGTGCTGATAACATTTCTCTGGGTACATGGTTTGCTGAGACCAGGACAAAGCATTCTGCTCTTTAATTTATCTTCAGTTAAACATATGGAATAGTGGTTTTGTGGTTTCTATACAGAACATATATTTCAATACTGGAGCTACCAGATTTATCTTCTGCTTGATGGAAATTTCCTTGCAGATATTACATATATAAATGAGGAAAGAACAACCATCATATTTTTCACTCCTGATGAAGTCAATATACATTGTGCCTTTAAAAAACATTAAAGGAAGAGGATTAGAATCTAGTGTAAAAACAAGGAATATCCCTTTTTATATTGCAAATGTCAGGATAACACAGTTTCAGGCAACTCTTTATTGAGTCTTGGACAGGGGTGGGATAAAGCTTATAGCAGTTGTACCAAACCATTTTCAATGTCATGCAAGAAAGGGTATTTCATTAGAAATTTCTTATAAAATAAGAATAAGAATAAAAGAATAGCAGGCATCACAACAACTATAATTCAACTGAGCCAATAACCTGATGAAATTGCAATAGCTGTCTTACCTTCTTTTGAAGATTTCTACCCTGACCCTTGCAGAGTTGGACAGCCTGTGTTTTGGACAGACTTCAAGCAAAAGACCATTTAGGGCGTTCACAGACACCTTCAAGCCAGCACAGGCAAGGAAGACAATGCAGAAGTCTGGTTAATTAGCCCACGCACAGCACTTTATGTGAACTCTTGGTTTCCAGGACAGTTTGGATAATTGAATGTCCCTAAAATCTACACTTTGAAAGGCTGAAAGAGACTATAAAAAGAAGGAAGAATGGAACAGAACCAGGAATTGAATATACAATGTGATTGCCATGGCAGATGATGGAGCTGCCCTCAAAAGCTGCATCAAATCAGTGATATTCAGAGAATTAATCAAGTCTTCTCTTGATCTCTTTTTTGAGTATTTTATTAAGACTTTGTGATGACTAAAAATTGGCACAGACCTCTACCTTCTTAAATTCAGGGACCAGAAGGGAAGACAAAGACATGAAAGTTATAAATTTACAAGATACACACAACTCACAAGGAAGTTTCCCTTGAGGTAGGACTGGTTTACAGTGATGAGATCTCCCCTGCCATTTACTGAAATTGCTTCTCTGAGAGTTTCTCAAAGTCAAGGGAAATGGACTGAAAACCTGAAAATTCACACACTTGCAGAACACTATGTTAGGACATGTCCAGATAAAGTTTTTAGAAACAGAATGAGGAAAATCAATCAAAAAGGTTTATGAAGACAGTTCCTTGCCCTTTCACAGGCTTGAGAGGCAGATAAAAATTATTGTGAAAAAGAAGAAAGAAGGGGATGGAGGTAAAATTATTTTACCAATGCCACTAGACACAATCAATAGCAAAGCTGGCAATATAGTCAGAAGTCCAACCTGGCAGTCTCCTGCTCCTATAGATCATCCATGTTCTTCACAGACTGTGTCTCATTTGCTGTGATTTTTCAAGATGAACAATATAATTGCAATCCACTACCAACTTCTGTGAGAAATCTATCTGAAATCTGTCAGCAAGCTTTACATACTTATTTATTAGTAAATTAATATTTATATTTTAAAAAGTTTATTAAAATTCATTAACTTACTCTCCCTCCCCCTGCTTTCAGAAAAATAAATTTTCTTCTTAATTACAGATTTTACTCTAATCTTAGACCTGATGAATACAGTGTGCCATGTGCCTTACCTTCTGCTCTCTAAGATTATTTTCTATTTTCAGTTGTTCCTCTTTGTCCTTCTCTATTTGTTGCTGTAACTTCTGGACCTCAGCTTGCTTGTTATCCATTTCAGCTAGAAGATTTTTCAGCTCAGTCTCCATTTTTTCCTTCTTTCGTGCCTCTCGTAATTCCTCGGCTTGACGCAGCTGGATTTCTTGCTGAAGCTATAATGATAGAGAAGAAAACTATTTTAAATTCTGCTGCCTTTTACTCAGGAAAACAAGTCCTCTCACCTCTCTGATTATGCTTGATTTTAAAAACAAGAGCTTCTATATTACTGGAACCATCACTGTATGTCAGAGTTTCGCAGAAGTACTTATGTTTTCTAATGGTTGAACAAAAAACTGTGCATGAGGGCCCCATTTATTGGTGAAAAAAATTTGTTAAACACAAGTCAGTCCACCCAGACAGAAGGTTCTGACACAGTCCAAACATAAATGCATTCTTCTGGAGATGCAGTGGCATAAATGTCTTTACTGTTATAAGTTACTTGCAAAGTGGTACTTTCTAAATGCAGCATTAAAATTAATTGGGGCCTGATGTTGTATTGCAAGGATTTTTCTTTTTATTATTCTCTCTGACTAGCAGAAACACTTATTACACTGATATTAAAGGAAAGAGAGAGATGTCAGAACAGTGCTCATTTTCACAACTGGTCTCAATCTTCCTACTCTCAGAGTTCCTATGTGGGAACTGTGAAAGAGGAAATTTTTCTCATATTTAATAGATTGTCTTGTGACTCCTGCTCTCTCCCTCCACAAAAATTTGATGGAGCAGAATCAGCAGAGAGGAGACACAGGGGTCTGATCCATATGGAAATATTCTGTTCAGCCAGGGACCAGCAATTGAAAGATGTTCTTTGTTGAAGGATTCCTCCCCCTCTGAGCCCACAGATGAAAAGTTGCCAGAACTAACAGGGTCTTCAACAGGATCTTCAAAGAGACATTGTCATTTAAGCAGTCTGAAGTGGAGAATAATTTCATACTGGGAGAATAGAAGGTGATTACAAATGCTGTAATAATTCTGTAAATTTAAGGGTTGATGAAGTGAGTATCAGAAGATTAGGGCTGCCAAGATTCAACAAGTTTTGACTCTTTTCTCTCATGCCCACAATGCTGTCAGAAAAACAAATATGTTATATTCTCTTCTTGTACATTACCAGTCATCTGCTTTAGAAATAGAAACAATTTCTGTGCATGAAACCTAGACTGATCATTTCTTTCCTATTTGTGATTTATAAAAAACTGAAAGTCAAATACTCCTTCTACCTCTTCTCTGTTCTTTGTTTAAGTGTGATTTTCTACTCTTCCTTTCTCCTGGTGTCTTGCTCCAGCCCCTATTCATATTCTACTTTAATTCTTTAATTTCTCATTATTATGCTTATGTATTTGATATATCACAGTTCTGTATCACATCTTCCATCTTTTTCTACTTTCCATTCAGTGGCTATTCCACTGATCCTCAGCCTTCTCTATCTCTAGCTGCTCTATACATTTCAAGAAAGCCATACATATTGATCACAAAGAACAACTGTCTACCCAGATAGTCAAAAAATAGAAAGCCTAACTTCATGTAAAGCTGAGATGGAGTATGACTGCTCTCTACAGATGATTGTGTGGTGAAAAATTTAAGTGGAAAAACAGTAATCCAGAATCAGAGTAAAGAAGAAAGTAGGAGGCAACTAACCATGAAAAAAGTAAGAAACTGGAAAGAGCTTCTCATAAAGAAAAGAAGACAAATTAACTTAATTATTTTTAAGTCAGATTTTGGTACATTCTTTAAAATGATGGTATCTCATAATATGGCAACCACTGCCAACAGCAAGGGACCAAGAATCTCCATACCAGGTCTATGTTCTAAGTGTCTCTTTTGAGGCATAAGGATTTACAATACAGAAAACATCCCATTTCTTCAGCATTAAAGATGATTGCAATTCACCAAAAACAACCTTCGCCTCATTGGGGTATTGGGAAACTGTGGAACCAGCAAATGCTGTACAACATGACAATACACTTTGCAAAGTACATAGCCTAAAACTACAGAAAGTATAAAAATCATTCACAGCAAAGTCCACTCAGAGCACTCCTGAAAATAAGTTTAAGATGCGAAAGAACAGGTGGCAGTGTACCAGTCACTGGAGATAATTGCAAGTGTGGAGAAAGGCTCAGGACAAAGCCTAAAATCACCATCTGGTGATCAGTACAGACCTGCAAAACAGATTGCTCTGCTTCATTTTTTGCCTTTTCTGTTTCCTGCTGCTGCTCTGTGATTTCAGTGAGACTCTGACGTAACTTCACAACTTCTGACAACAGTTGGTCTCGTTCTTCTGTTACCTCTTCTTGAAGTCTTAGCAAATCCTGAACACTGGAAGCAAGGAAATAATAGTCAAGAAGTGTCACAGGCCTTTTCTGTTCTTCCTCCTATGCCAGACAAAGACTTTTGTGAGAAAGAGGAGTTTTAAAAAAATATTTTTTTTCATTTTAAACTCCTCTGTATGAAGACTGATGGTCAACTGAATTATATGCTTTATCTACTGTGAACAGAGTCACCATCAGCCAAGTCAAACTCTTTCTTGTTCTATCACATCCTCATGAGTCTGAACAAATCTTCTGTTTCCCAGAAAGGTAACAGTGAAAAAAAAAATCCCTCTTCTACACCCACTGCAAAATTAGTCAGGGACAAAAAATGTTACATTGTTGTAACCTTTCTCTCTGCACCTTACTTGACTGGACACCTAACTAGGTTATGTTACAGTCACATAATGTAAAAATAAAAAAACTGACTCTGTTTTGATACATTTACAATATGAAAGGAAGTCCAAGCTGTGGGTTCAAGCTCACTCTTAAAAAGCAGTCTAATTGCTCTAAAAGATTATTGGGTTTTCAAGGCTGAAATATGCAAAAGAGTAACTTTATCTAATGGCCTTGTCACTGGACAGGGTATTTAAGCATGGAAGTGGAGTGTAATATCGAGGGAACTTCAAGAAGAATTTGTAAGCTGGCAGATCTCAGCAGCCTGGGCAGAGCTGGAAACAGGAGTGAGCTGTTGGCAAAGTAACAGCTCCTGGCTCTTGCAGGAAAATGCAAAAAGCAGCTAGAGAGAGAAGACTTTAAGGAGCATTATACAAGGGAGAGGTTGAATGACCGAGGTTTTAGATCCAAGGAAAGCTGTTAAACAGATCCAGAAGATGTCAGGACAAAAGGTGAAGGAGTGGATTTGTCATGGACCCAGGTGGTTTATGTGCAGGCACATTCCTTGGAGGGGGAAGTGTCTGAGCACACTGAAGACCTGTTTTTGCATCCTGGATACACAGAGAGTGCAGAGACAAGCATGTCCCATACATATCCTGCATGCATATTATAAATATATACCTTAAACAGTGTGAAAATTTCAAGCCATAATCAGGCAGGCGAACCACCAGCAATTTCAGTAGAAAGTGCACAGGCCATAGGGTCAAAACACTTCATCTTATCTTTGAGTTTAACTTCATGTTACAGCATAAGCAGTCTCTGAGGACCTGATACTACAAACAGTAGGTTCTGAAGAGCTTCTGAGCAGCTCCAGAGGATGATTATTATGTGCACAATGCAGTGGCTTAGAGGCTACATCTCAGACTAGGTCCCTCTATGTGTGTTTGGTTAAAAAAACCAAAACATAATCTTGAAAGTGTATAAAATACAAACAAGAACACAGACAGTGTTAAAGCCTCATAACAAAGCTAGGAACAGAAGAGAAATCAAATGTCCTGCCTTCCTGATTTATCTACTTGACCTTGCTGCTGTGAAATGTAAAAATGTTGACAGAATCCTATTCTCAAAGTATGCTGAAGAGTTTGTCAGATAAAACAATATGACACATGCTGAGAAAGTGCATAGTATTCATTTTATTTGATCTTTCAGCTTAGTCCAATACTGAATGAACTCAGAGCCAGATTCTGTATACTTGCTCACTGCATGAACACACAGACAAATAAATGTGTATTCATGAGAAAAGCAAAAGACAGAAAATATCTATGTTTTCCACTGTGTCTACATGGCTAAACAAGGTACAGAATGATAGAAAATCAGATCAGGCCTTCCCTCTCCCTGAGGAAAACTTACTTGTACTCCTGTCCAGCTCTTTCCTTTATTAAATTATTTAAGCGTGAAATTTCGTTTTTCAGTGAATCAATTGTTTCCTTCGTTTTCTGTTCCCTTTCATAGGCTTTATCCACCATTTTCCAGGCCTTCTCAAGCTCCTAGGAATGAAATGGAAAAGAATTACATAAATTAAATTGTGTTTAAAAATGACCACAAATTAGAAATTAATTGCCTTGCACTTTGCTTAGTTGAGAAAATAGATTTTTGTGCCTTTTCATTATTAGGTTCACAACATTCCCCTTCACTTGGTATCTTTTGTTTTGGCTGAGGGCACAAACTCTGTGAGGTTTTGATCATGTGAGTACCACTAATATCAGTAAAAATTTACTGAAAATTCAGTGCCCACAAAGGTATCATCTACTTAAATAACTCATGTCTGTAAAATTCCTATTAGCTGTTAGGACAATAAGCATCCAATTTGATTTGGATGAGAAAAAGATGTTACTCAACTTTTCTTCCTCTTTGTTCATTTTCATCTGTGAGGACTTAATGTAATTTGATTTTAACTAGTTTTTTAGACAAGGCACTTTTCTTATGCCAAATATTAGTGCATGGATTTACTTAAATCACAGATTTGTGTGCCTCTCACAAGCCTAGGGTTTGATACCCACAAACAAGATGGGGGAGGAGGATTCATTTCATTTTATAACTTTCTCTGCATCTCTCTCCCTTGAACCAGATCCTTATG
>VZRH01003646.1:1044747-1063924 GCA_013397555.1 Urocynchramus pylzowi
GGGTAGCGGGGCACAGGCAGGTCGGGCTCCTGGGAGGGGGCACTGCGCCCACCCAAGTTCCTGCAGAGCTTTGGGCATCCCTCTCCCGGCAGCCCAGGCGGGAGCCGAACGCGCCGGGCGGCGGGAGAGCGGCCGCAGCCCCGCTGGGGCTCGGCGGCGCCGAGCCGAGTGATCGGAGACCTCTCGGCCATCGCCCTTTGCTGGTGACACCGCCCGTGGTGTCCTGGGGCCAGCGCTGACCTCGGACACGTACAGTCCGTCAAAATGCATCCCTGAGCCCCGCTGCGTGTTCAGTGTTACGCGGCATGGGTTTGAAACTTCTTTCTTCTGAGATACACAACATCTCACCAAATCACAGAGAGAAGGAGTGAAGCTTTCAGAATAAAAGCTTCAAGCCTTCTCTTCAATTTTGTTTTCAGCACAATAGATGCTTCATGCTGCTCTCACATGGGAACTGCACATATTAAGTATGATTGCCACAGATGTGGAGAAAGGTGAATTGATTTCCCAAATTCTGAGTACCAGTGTGAGTACTGGGACCAGTCTTGAGGGTTTCTTGGCTCCCAGCTGTTGATGACACTATTTTTTGCTTGCATGACTTGTGTGTACAGAGCTCAGTGATCTATCTGGGTTCACAACAGTGGCATCTGCAAGGAAGAAGTGTCCTGTGCACACCAAAGGCACTGAACTTGTGAGGCCCCTCACCTGTCTTCCTCTTTTTGTTGCTTGGAGCATTACTATATACTAAGAACACCTTTTTCTTTTTTTTTTCCCTTTCTTTTTTTTAAACACTTCTTTTTCCCCCTCAAGTCAGACTAAATAGCCCTGGTCAGAGACTGAGGAATTTGTTTTTCCTGAGTGATTGTTTTGGGCCATCTGATGACTAGGGCAGCCAAAAGCTGCGTGTCCTGCTCCTGTTTTGTTTTTTTGTTGGTGCTATCCATGGCAATATGGGCTCTTGTGTGTCTCTGCATGACGTCTCAGAGGGATGCCAATGCTTGTGATTCTTCTTGCATGGCAATGACTAACCCGGGAAAGGAACCTGATCCACAGAAACCTAACACTGGTGTTTCACAAGCTGATCTCACTAATTTCTGAATTTGTTTTTTAAGTAAAACTGTATGGTTTTTCAAAGGACAATTTTAGTCTGGTTTTTGCAACTGTCTACCTATTGACTGTGGTTTCAGTATCTTGGGCTTGCCTGCAAATGAATTAACACAGTATATGAGCTCCATGAAGAGCCTGCATGAGTCTCTCCCTGCTGTCCTGTGCTGTCCTGTCCTGCTCACTCTGCTCTGCAGAATGGCAATTGCAATCTATAGCAATGGTGCAATGGAAAAGGAAGCTGAAAAAAGCTTCTGGCTTATTCTTTTAGATCCCCTTTAAAATGGACTGTTGGGTGGGCCAGCTTTTTCTCTCCCAAGTGTTATTACAATCCATTTATACTGGGGAAAAAGCAGGTTTGCTGCCAGGCAGCATATTTTCCATCGGCACTTGTAATTGTTGGGTGGCGGAGAGAGGTAGAGACTCTGGTTTCCAGGCTGGAGGGAGAGAGCATGGCCAGGGTGTGCACTGGCAGCAGTGCCATGTGCCCAACCATGAATTCCAGGTTCTGCAGGGATGTGGTCTCAGCTGTGTAAGCAAAACCTTCTGCCTGCTCACTCCTTGGGGCGGGCAGGGAGGCAGGTGGCCAACCTTCAAGCAGCTGGAGGGATGGAGAGCTGGCCTGGGCTGTAGCTGCAGCAGGACTCTTTTTTTAGCTTGTTTATTCTTACACACACACGTGGACCGTGCAAAGCTGGCTGAGCCAACCTTGACCAGCAGCAAAACAAACAGGCTTTACTGCCATGACCTGAAGGCCAGATCAGCTGCTGAGCTTCGCTGGAGCAGGGACAGCTTTCATTTCTGTCAGCAAGGGGAGGCTCTCATATAGGGTCAGCTCAAAACAAACATTGTGCTGGGCTGCTCAGACTTCCTCATGGAAGCAGTGTTAAAGAGGTTTATGCAAGACAAAGAGGTGATTTGAGGTAGCCAGCATGGCTTGACTGAGGGCAAATCATGCCTGACCAATCTGGTGGCCTTCTATAATGGAGTGACTGCAATTTTTGGCAAGGAAAGACAAATTAATGTAATATACCTAGATTTCTGTAAGATCTTTGACATGATTCCATATGATATCCTCATCTCCAGATTGGAGAGAATGAATTGGAAGGGTTGACTGTTCAGTGGGTAAGGATTTGGCTGGATGGACATATCCAGAGATTTGTGGTCATCAGCTCTCTGTCAAGGTGAGAGCCAGTCATGTCCCTCAGGGCCTGGTGTCTGTAATACCTGGATCAGTGGCATAGTGAGATCGAGTGCCCCCTCAGCAGCTTTGCAGATGATACACAGCTGAGTGGTGCTGTTGGCACAGCAGAGGGAAGGGATGGCATCCAGGGAGACCTGGACAAGCTTGAGAGGTGGGCCCACAGGAGTCTCAGGAAGTTCAACATGGCCAAGTGCAAGATGCTGCACCTGGTTTGGGGCAGCCCCAGATATGAGGACAGAGTGGGAGAACTCATTGAGAGCAGCCCTGTGGAGAATGACTTGGGGTCTCTCTGAATGAAAAACTGGACCAACGCAGCAATGTGTGCCTGCAGCCCAGGAAGCCAAATGTGTCCTGGGCTGCATCCAAAGCAGCATGGCCAGCAGGTCAAGGGAGGGGATTCTGCCCCTCTACTCCATTCTTCTGAGACTCTACCCAGAGTGCTGCATCCATCTCTGGGGTTCTCAGCACAGGAAGGACACGGTGCTCTTGGAGCAGGTACAAAGGAGGCCACAAAGATGATCAGAGGGCTGCAGCATCCCTCCTATCATAACAGGCTGAGAAAGTTGTTCAGCCTGGAGGTTCTGGAGAGACATCATTGTGGCCTTCCAGTACCCATAAGGCTTAGTCAAGGTCTCTCCAACATCTATAAACAAAGTTGAGGGAGACTCTAACTTAATTTTTAAATCTCAAAAAAGAGAGTTTATCTTAACAAGTGAATTGTATGTCCCATAGCAGCAGTTCCTGCCCAGCATTTAATAGTTCCTTCCCTCCAAGCAGACATACCTGCTCTACCTCACTGACCCTGAGCCACCATGAGACCAGACATTGCAGGCCCTGAGGGTTTACAAATATCCACTGGGATGTTGCAGTGCAGATCCAGACCTTTGGGGTTGGGGTGTCTGTCTCCTGTGTTCAGCAGTCTGTGCTGCTCCTGGTGGTGTGGTGGCACACTGATTGAGCAGAGGCACCAGCAGCCCTGCCAGATGGGTGGGCTGGGCAGAGCCCATTTGCCTGATTTGGTCTCACAGTGGAAGATGGAAACAGAGAAGTGAAACTGCACACACTGTCTGGTCAGAGCAGGTACGTGGGAGGAGGGAGTGAGCTGAAGGAGTTCAAGAGAGCAAGGATGCGTCAACCAACTGCTGAGCCCTTCAAATGGGCTTAAAGCTCAGCTCAGCCCACACTGATCATTTCATCAGGCTTTGGATGAAGACAGTGGGAAGGTTTGAAGTGGTGGTAGCTGGAGATGAGGGTGGTGCATTCCTCCTCCCCAGCCCATTTGTGTGCAGCTGAGGAGGAGGAATGTCTCTGTTGTCTGCCTGCAACCAGCTTGTTGGGTCTTCTCCTCCTGGTTGTTTCCTGTTGCATGTAAAATTTCTTCACTTCTCTATCCTAAAATACTGTAGTTTATCTTTTGCGGTTCGGCGTTTCACATCTTCCTGTGCTCTTACACTGGCTTCCTGCCTCTTCTGTTTTCTGTTTCTCCCATTACCTCTGTAAACCCAACTCCCCGAGCAAGTATTTCTACCTTACAAGCTGCTTACAGCAGCTAGCTGCCTTTTCTAGACAAACCAATCCCAGACAAAACTGTCCCAGCCCTTGCACTTACACAGCTGCTCATTTGACCCTAATCCATTTTAAAAGGAGAGTGCTGGTGGGTGAGGATGGAGTCAGAGGAGGGAAGTCCTTGCTCACTGACACCCATGGGAGAAGCAGCATTTTAACTCTTCCCTGATCACTTCAAACTGATTATTCCTGGTCTCTTGAGCTTTTATGATCATTTTATTAGGTAAGGGGGTGAGTTAATCTCTCTTTTAATCAATCTGTAATTTAGATAACTGCATTATGTACCCATCTTCTGCCTGCACTTCCTCATTCATTCTCTTTGTGTTTTGCAGACTTCCTGGCTGTGCTTCAGTGGCGGGTGACTGAATTTAGTCTTCTCTGCATCACGGTGATAGTAGTAATGCGAAGTTTAATGAGCACCTGCAAAGCTGTGTAGCAGGTAAGTGCTCCAGGGGCCATTCTTCCTTCCAGATTTGATGTGATTTAAAAAAGTTTCTTGATGGGCTCTCACTAGGAGATCTTGAGCCTTGCAGCAGAAATGCTGAAAGGAAATCGGTGTGGCTCATATTTTAGAAATGTTCTCAGCAGTGAGGTCCAGACAGCTTCTTGCAAAGCAAAAGTAGCAATGTTGTGAAGGTTTAATTTGGAAATGGCTCCAGTGTGGAAGATCAGTGTTAAAAGCCCCTCCCTTTTGGACTTTCAATATAAAATTGGTCTTACCTGACTGATTGGTGCAGTTGGAATCTAGTCAGAGAGTGATGGAATAGGGGAACCAAAGGGTCCAAAGCTTTGCTGACATCAGCTACTGATGCATTTTCTGCTGTGGAGAAGAACTTTCCAGAAGTACCTTACCCAGACTGGGAAAATACTGGAATTCCCCTCTTCTAAGTGTTAGAGGGAGAGCAGATGCCTGGAAGTACCTGGACAACTTTCAGATGATCAAGGGTGACAGCAGAGGCAGACAAAGGGAAATAGTGCTTTCACAAGCCAGCAGCGTGTAGAGTTTTCATGTTTGTGTAAAAACCCCTAAAAACACACTGAAAGGAGAACTGGGTGAAACCAAGATGTCTGGCAGTGCTGCTCTGTGAGTGTGTGACAGGAGGCTCTACAGGTAGCAGTGGTGGGAGGGCAAGAACTGGAGCTGATGACAGAGGGAGCTGCCAGAGCAGCAGTCCTGGCTGCCACAATGTCCTGCTACAGCTCTGAGTACCTGTTAGTTCATGCACTCCACGTGATATATATTTATTTTTTTTTACTTATTTATTCTGGATCTGCATTGGGTGGTGTCTGTCCCCTGTTTCCCATCACAGAGTTCAAACAGCTGCTCTGCTCTAGCACAGCTCAGCTCAGAGAGTTCCCTGGCATGCTCCTCCAGCCAGCCCCGATCAAAGCTGTGAGAGTTGGCTCACTGCCTTTCTCCTGTGTGCAAATGAAGCTCTTTCCCTTTTTCCTTTCCATTCACCATCTTTTATTGTTATCCCTCCTCCAGAGGCAGGTTTTTCTGGCTGATCTAGCACATTATTTGTATCAGCAGTATTTGCCTCAAGGCAGAGATGCTTTTTCAGCAGTTATACGGAAAACATCTGATGCATGCCACTGCCATGTATGTGGCTCAGAAAAAACAGGCATGGTGTTGGCGAGGATGAGGACCATTGCAGCCAGCTGTTGCAGAATTTAAGCCCTGCTAGGCACAGTCTCCAACTCATTGGGTTATTCTGGTTGCCTGGCAAAGGAAAACTGTTTCTGTTCCTTCACATTTGAAACCAGGGGATGAGCACGTAGAGAAGGTTCTTGTGCCTGAGCAGGAAAGGGGACATGGGTTATAAGGTGTCAGCTGAGCCACCTGTGTAACCAAATCATCTTTCCCTGGGCTGCCTCTGGGGATGGTGAGTGCCTTGAATAGAAAAGGTAGAGTTTGTGGTAAAGCCCAGAAAAACCAATGTAAATCAGCTTGAGAGTGCCTTGCTTTCAGCTCTTCCAAGTTGCAGAGGGTTTGGTGGTGAGTGGTGAGCACCTGATGAGGAGTGGGAGCAAATGGTTCCCACGCTGTCTGCAAGGAGGTAAAGTAGCTCCCTAAGACAAGATACCACCTGCCTGTGCCAGGATCCCAAACAGCTTGTTTTGGAGAAAGCACATGCAGTGATAAGGAGACTTTCCTGCAGGTAGAGGCAGCTAAGCAGTAGTCTAGACTGCCTTGGGAGGCAGAGATTTGCTGGAAGCTTTTCAGAACAAAGTAAACAGAGACTTGCCAGAAATCATCCAAGCACAGTGTAAGCCGTGCATGTAGGCAGAGGGAAGAAACTTTATTGCTTTTTCAGACCTCTTTTTCCTCCTATTTTCTAAGCTCTTGTAGATTGTTAACATGTACCAGAGGCAGAGCTAAGGAGATGTTCTCAAGGCTAAAATGTCACACTTGATATTCACACTATAATGCTTCTCAGAAGGGCTTGGTCTTCTGTATCTGCACTCAGAATGCTTCAATCTTAATCTGTTTCCTCCTGTATGTTCAGGTGCCTTACTGCCACTGGTTTCAGAGGAGAATTTGATTTCTAAAGCCCTTTGGGGATTTAGCAACCAAATATCTTGGGACTATTGGAAATGTGAGGGAAAATACTTGAAGTTTCAGTAGCACAGAGACACCTCTGCACTGCAGATTGCAACTCATTCATGGTAATTAAAACTTACCCTTATCTTCCAGTCTTGCAGGGGCAAGAATGGTTGTCTTTATTTTGGGTGGCTGGAGTCCATCAGTTGACCCTCCCCTCCTGTAACACATAATAACACAAATTATCTGGCACAGTAAGTGACTTAAGGACAGTGCTCTTGTGTGGTCCCACCTAGTGAGCTGGCTATGCTCAGTCTAAGAATCATGGCCATGCTCTTCTGCAGCCAAAATCAAAAGATGGTCTGAAGGTGCTTGGATTATGTTTATCCCACCTTCCTGTTGACTCATAGCTGCATCATGCTCTTGGAATAGGTGCAGGGTTATGATCTCACCCTCTGACAGAGTTACAGGCAGAAATGTCGACTGAAAGGGATGTGTTTGTGTGCTAAGTCATCCTCAACACGTGCTCTCAGCTCAGCCTTGTATTTGCTGCTAGTCCTGCACTCTTTGGGTCTCCTATGTGGAGCTGGAGGCTTTGCTGCTTGCTGAGCTCCTTGCCTGCTGCAGCAGAGGGGGTTTGTGCCTGTGAACAGGGGCCCCAGAGCTGTGAGTCACAGTTCCCATGACGTTGTAACTTAGCCTTTAAGTGAGCTGAGAGGCTGTCCCTTGGCTTTCAAACAAAGCTTTCCTTTGTTGTGCTTAGGGTATGAAGAAAGCAACCGTATGTGCTCACCCCACACATCCCAAATGAAAACCACGTGGCTTCACAACCTTAATATAACAGCAGAAATATCTGTGTTTGATATTTCTGCTGCAGCACTGCAAGTTACATCGCTCCTTTCCCCTTGAGTCTTTTTAGAGTTTTTCTTTCCAGCATTCAGTTTACAAATTCTTCAGCAAAACAAAGAGCTTAGACATGCTTCCTTTTCTTGGTAAGACGAGGGAACTGAGCAGAGACCACATGAAAATTATTAAATATGAGTGCATGTAGCAATAGCCTGCCTCTGAGTCATTCCCTTGGATGAAAATGGCTCTGGATTGGTGGCCACGGGTGCTGAAAGGATAAGCTTCATGGAAATATTGTATGGAAGTGGGGCAGTTTGTTTTCTTGTATGACTTTGCTTTCTTCTGCTGCTTTTATTTATTCAAACTCATTTTGAAGAGCAGGATTAGCCAGAAGTACTCTGCAGCCAACATATTTTTGTGCATGCGTCTGCCTTGGCAGTTTTTAGGTTTATGGCAAGTGAGCCAAAACTGGGATTTCTTCTTCCCAAAGCATTTGTGTTGTTTCTCCTGATCTTTTCTAGAATCACTAGGTAATGAAGTAAGAGGGTTTGATTCTTCCTCAGAGGCTGTATGCAATGCACAGTGTCTCTGCTTAGATCAGGGAGTCATCCTGGTGAGGGGCAAGGAAATGGGGCAATGCAGTAAAAGTGCTCTTGTTCTCTCTTCCTTCCACACCCTCTACCCCCATCCCTGCAGGGGCTTTCACAGTCCGTTGGGGTGTGTTTTTACTTTGTTTTAAGAACTATATTGTGTTAAAAAAAAAAAAAAAACCAGCTGGAATTTCGGGCAATGGAATAAAGGATTGCTTTTGATTTCTGTGGTGACGTTTTGGCAACAATAGCCAGCTTTTAAATACAGTTCTTTCCCTATTGTTTGAATACAAACAGCAGTGACTAGTTAGCAAAACAATGGTCCAATATCACACAAACCTTCAATCCCATCCAGTGGTTTTGGGTCCTGTTCAAGCAGATACTTGGGCCTGCAGGTTTCCTGACTTAGGAGTGTGGCATTGTCACTGAGTCAAGACTGTGATGGAGTAGATCTCAGATCAGCCAAATTCTCAACCTGAGATGATATTTTGTTTTTGCTGTGTTTTTGTTCAGCATCTCAGTGTGAAAGTGTCTGGTGACTACTGTGCTTTCTACTGTCTGTAATATGTAAGTGCTCATTGTTCATGACTGAAATGGGACTTTGTAGTTCCACATGTAAAATGTAATCACTCTGCGAGTCATGTCTGAGCCCTGCCAACATCCACATGTGCACTTCTGAGATGTGCTGGAATGCTGTATCCCTGCTGGGAAATCAGCTTTCTAATAATGCTTCCACCAATTATTTTAATACCAAAGCATTTGTTCCAGTGGGTGCATGATTAAGTTGAATGTACAAGGATGCAATGCTTACCACAGGATGAGGAGAGCCAGAGTAAGCACTGCCTGATTTAACAGCACTGCTGTGGGGTTTGTCCACCTTGCTGAGAATTAAGCAGGGAAAAGGAGGGCAGATTTAAACAAACATCTTGGCAATTGATCTTTCTCTCTACTCACCACCTCTCCCTGGGGTGACTGCCAGGCAGGAGTGAGCCATGGCTGCCTCACATGCACGGAGCTGTTGTGTGGCTGAGGCAGTGACAGCCAGAGCAGGGCCCAGCATGAGCACCAGGTGGAGGCCAGAGAGGATCTGTGCAGTGACAGTGCTCCATCCATTGTGGTTGACACTACCAGGCTTTTGGTGGAGCAGCAGGGATGTTTGTCCATCTGTGCTGATGCAAGATTGTGCACAGGAATAACCAACCAACCAGGCTCCCATCATGTTGGGTTGGAAGAGGAGGGTGCTGGTAAGGGTGGCAAGCTAAGGGGTTTTTTTCTTTGCCTGTGTCTTTTCTTCTCTTAAAAACAAACAAACAAATGAAAAGAACCCAAAACCAACAAAACCCACAAAAGTTTGGTCTACTCCAGACCTCACTATTAACAGACAAAACCAAACAAAATTTATTTAGCTTAAAAACACAAGCTGTTCCTGGCAGTGGTCCTACTACAACAGCTCAATCCGTGGGTGGGAGTCATATACACACTTCCTACCTTTGCCCTCCTGCCTCTCCTGCAGCCAACACTATGTTCCAATTTGTAAACCCCTTCTTGGCCATAGCAGAGGGAACCCGAGGCACTCCACAGACTGCATATGTCCTGCTTGCTGACAAGAGCTGAGCTGGCTTGCACAGTCAAAAAGCAATAAAAACACATTCAGGCACTGAGCAGGGTGCTGAGTGACACACTCCTCATGCTTTTGGCTGTCTCTTGGTCTCCACGGGCACCCTCTCTTGGGTCCAGCCTTGCGCGGAGTAAACAGTGAGTGCTCTGGGGACATGACGTGTCTCTGCGTTATTCATTAGTTGTTAAAGCTGCCTTTAATGGTGGCTACTGGCTCCTGGGGCAGGAAGAGGATCATGTTTTGATTAGTGTTTTGATTAGTGGCATGATACCTGTATGCACTGAGAAACAATGACTTAGAAATGGGCCCAATAAATCCCCACTTGGTGATGAAATTGAAAACCTAACACGTGCCATTTCTCTTTGGGTTTTGGAAAAGAGCACTAGAAGGCAAAAAGCTCCCTTTGACCCAGGAAGAATACTTTGTACTGTCTAGGCTTTGGGGTAAGGGAGAGCTTCGGATTTTATGGGAACAGCTTGTAAATGCACCTGTGTACAGTGAAAGCTGAGGCAGGACGGGAGTGCCTCTGAACACCCTGAGGTGTCCTACTTGTACCCACAGTGGGCACTGGAATGTTAGGGGGTTCAAACTGCAGCAAGGGAGAGTTAGCAGGGCCTGAGAAATAGCTTCCTGATGGCAAAGGCAGTACATGACTGGAAGACAGGAGAGAGACTACCTGTCTTTCCTAGGGCCAGTCAAGCACTCCTCTGCTTGGAGAGAAGCTGACCAAGTCTCTTGTTTGGACCTGCACAGCAGTATCTGCTTCCAGAGCGCTCTCGGTGCCCCTCACGTGCTTATTCCCCCGAATCCGCCTGCCCGTGGGAAGGGAGGGCTATCTAGTCCTGTACACAGGATGAGCATCAGCATTTCCTTGGAAATACCTGATCTGGTGACCCCCAGGAGGAAAATATTGTTTCCGAAAGCGCGCAGCAGACCCGTTGGGCAGGATGTCCGAGGCGGGCTGCGCGACCGACCCCGTTGGCACTGCAGCACGCCCGGGACAGGATGTCCACGGATGTTACGAAAGGCTCGCGCTCTCAGTCAAACAGCAGAACAATAGCTATCAGGCAAGTGGCCTTGTCCAAGTGCTGTGCTGTGGCCAAGCAGCTAATCTGGGGTGTGGCTTCCAGGCATGCTTTGGGAGGCAGTTGCTCTGCCATTCCTGGCTGCCGTAGTCCTGTGCAGGCCACTTGGCTTGTTCTGGGTTTAAACGTGGTTGTGTTACCAGTCTCAACATCCAGGCCCCTGCACCTCATGTATTGGTGCATTTGGTCCTTCCCCACTTGAGGCTTTGGTAGAGAGCCAAAGACAGAGCCCAATCCCACCTCTCTGTGCTGAACCAACTGTGATTGTGCCGGCAGCTGTAGCACTAATTTAATGCTGAAAAACAAGTCAGAACATGAGTTAGAGCTGCTGTGGCTGTCATTGTTCTGTCCCAGTCAACATCTCATCCCACTGATGTCCTGCACACAGCTTAATTCATAGGGGCTGAAAGAATAGCACAAGATGGTGCTGCTTAGGCTCTGAATTGGATTTTTATCCCTTAATTTTCCTGTCTGGGCTGTGTGTGCTGCAGCTGACTGTGCTCAGGAGATGGGAGAGCAAGAGCCTGTCCTGGGTGCTCTGTGCTGTGTGGGTGTGGGGTTGTCTGAAGAGCTGCATCTGTCCAGGTTTTGGGCACTAACTGTAATACTGACATGCATCTCTGTGATTCCCATTTCTCTGTCATTGTACAAGTTTCTTACAAATCAGAGCTTGTTAAGCTCTAACAAGCTTAACTAAGCTTGTTACACACTAAGAGAAACTATGATTTCTGTCAGTGGTAGCTGGATCATATATGTGAATATATGTGAATACTTGGCAGTGATACTTGCAAAGTGGAGAAGGATATGGTGCATTACTAAGGGCTTTCAGCAAACTTTTATTCTTTACTAGAACTTCATATAAGCAGCAGAAGCTTTTTTCAGACTAAACACTCAGAGGCCAAAAGGTAATTTGTTCACTGTTGTACAGCAAGAGGAGGAATCAGAGAGCTCCCAGAAGCTCAACCATGAGGAAGCAAGGCTGGGCTGGGCCTGAAACCCCTCAGACTGAGGTTCACAGCTTCCCAGTAAGAAAGTCCCAGTTGCAGCTTAGTGCCTGGTTTGACCTGTTAATCTCTGCAGTCAAAACAAGTAGCAGAGTCCTTTCCAAACCTCAAGGACCTTCCCAATAAGAGAGTCAGAAATCATCTTTGTTCCCATGAAAGTTCTGGTTTCAAAAATTTGGCAGCTTTCAATGAAAAAAGCCTCCCAACCAGCTGTATTTTCTATCATCTCCTTGAAATGCCTCTTTTCTTGCAGCCTACCAAAGCAAAACACAATGTAGCAGCCACCTATTCCTTGCCTTTTGTGTCAGCCAGATTGCAGGAAGCAATCCAGTGTGTTGTAAGTGATGTCTTGGCGTGTTCCAGTGTAATACTGAGCTGCACTCAGTGGCTTGACTTGGGTTTTTCCAATTTAAGAATCAAAGCTTCAGCTCACTCCTGCCTGGTTTATTGCTGACCACCAGCCAGAGAATGTTTTGCTTACCATGATTCAAAATTTAGAGGAATAAAATGGCTGAAAAAATAAAGCTGCATGAGGAACTTCTGAGTAAAAAAAGGCTATTTTAATGAAAAGGAAATACTTTCCCTTGCCATCAGAGAAGATGGAGGATTATCTGGGCTCAGAGCACATGAGCAGCCTGCAGAGGCAAGCTGCAAGCTGCCATCTCTTTCTTTCCTTTGCCACGCTGAGCAGGAGGCAAAAGGTTCTGAAGCTGCTATGGAAAAGGGTGTGAGGAAGGCTTAGGGACATCAAAAATCAAGCACATGTAGCTGGAAGGGACAGGACATTGTTATGACTTTGAGCATCATCATCTCCATGAAGGACATTGCTGCCCCTCAGGGAAGTCCCCTGAGACAGGGTGGCTTGGGAAGGGGGAGAGCACATATTGCCACAGGGCAGCAGCTGCTTCAGGCTGGTCCACACAAACCTGTATGAGCTCTGTGATGCTCCCAGATGAGGAGGAGAAGAAGCTGATGGTGAAGGTGGAGCTGCTGCTGCTGCCTGGCTCTGTGAAGGCTTCTTCCTGTGCTGCTTCCCTTTCCTTATGCTGTGCTACCTGGAACTGGGCTCCAGGCAAGCCAAACATTAGTAAACTGTGCAGCAAAGGGCTCTCAGATCAGCTGGGGTGAGAGCTGGCCTCCTTCTTGTGGCTTCAAGGCACCAACCTTAACTGAATGACAGCAGCATTATCATTCCTCTTCCTCTTTTGGGGCTTCCTGCATCATCCAGGACCTGCTCTGGAGCTGGTCAGGATCCTCCAGCTGGGGAGGCAGCTTCAGGTTTGAAAGGATGAGACCTAGCCTGCCTGGGAGCTGAGGGTGGAAGGCTGTGGGTGCTCTTGGTGGACCCTTTGAACATACCAAGTGCTGCAGGATGCAGCTGACTGTTTGTAATCAGGCAGCAGACTGATCAGCTGGTTTTATCTCCCTGAGCCCTCACTCCCAGCTGGAGGGTTGGATGGTGTCTGCCCCCTCACTTCCCAGGGTTGTGCAGGGTGGTCATTAACCTGAAACTCGGTGAAGCCCCTAGTCACTACAGCAGTGAGTGCCACAGAAAAGCCCAGAAGGAAACGAATTCTAGTGCCAGAGGCAGGTTTGAACAAGTAGCATCACATGCTGGGCAGTGAGCAGAGACAGCTTCACATCAAGACAGTGAGGTTTCACATTCCCTGGCCCTTCTTCATTTCCCAAGCAGCTTTCTTTGGTCTTCCTGCACCTTTCCCTGCTTTGTGCCCACGGGAGAAAAGAGGGGTCTCTGAATTCTCACCTGGCCCAGGGACAGAGCAAGGGCTGCTTTGGCTGCTGGCAGGAGTGGCCTTCCTGAGACCACAGCACCCTCTGGGGGATCTTTGGAGGCCCAGGACTGCCACGAGAGGGTCTGCAGAAGGTAGGTAGGATGTAAGCCTTTTACTGAGTCCAGATGTTGTTTATACTTTAAATGGGAAAAAACTGTCAGGGTGAGAAATTCAGAAAAGAATTGCAGATTGCTTTGAGAACTTGCTATTTTAAAACTTACAAATACCTTTTATCCCCCCCCCCCCCCCCCCCATATTTGAAACGTTGCTAAATTTGATGTGTAGATTGAAAAATTGCCATTTCTCTGTCTTAGTCTCAAGCTTGGAAAGGTTTGGACTCTCTCCCTCTTCCCCACACAAAAGCTGTCTCAGCCTGAGCAGGCATAAATATTTTTATCAGGCTTAAATAGCTTGGGCTGAAGTTAAAAGCAAGGGAAAAGAGCAGCCTTTGTTATGGGGAAGGCTGGAGCGCCGTAGCAGGCAGTGCTACTGGTTTCACCTGTATTATTGAGCCTTTCATATTAGCCAGGAAAGCTGTGTCTGAGAGGTGTGGGAATGCTCTGCCCCTACCACCCTGGCTGCTGCCAAGGACAGGCTCCACTGACTTTGGCCACTGAGCAGCATTAACTTTAAGCTTTAACTGAGATTAATGTTTGGCTTCATTTTCTGGAGTGAGTAGCTGCAGTAGCAAAAGGGCAGTTTTGACCAGCAGAACTTGCTCTGGGCTGAAAACAGACATGCCTCTTGCCAATCAGTGTGATCTGAAGATCTTGTCACTTCCAGTTTCCAGAGGCTGATGCCTGTAGCACTTGCTGAGGGAAGAGGTTGCTGCAAAATGAGCTGGGGTATCCCAGAATGTCAGTGTGACCCGGAGTGGATTCAGCTGAGCCAGCCACTGATGAACTTGGGGATGTCTGGCCTAACCCCTGCTGCAGCAGAGCTTTGGGACAGGTAACCTGTGGCAGCAGCGTGCCCATGGGCACCTGGGCATGAGAAAGAAGATCCTAAGGAAGCTGACTTCTTACAGCCTTACACACCTCAGCAGTAATGTGGTAACAGTAAAACATTTCATCTGCAGGGACAGGGGTCTAGCAGAGCAGAGCAGTGGTGTCATCCTGGTCAAGACTGCAAGAAGGAGGCCCCTGGCCCCTGGCCATGTTATTTTTAATCTTGGAAGGCACACGTGGTCTGCAAGAGGGTAGCACTAAGGAAAGGAACTCACCAGCACTTCCTGCCCTGCCCCAGCAAACTGATAAAGCCCTTTGCAATGCAGGGCGACCCCAGTTTATTTTTAAAATGTTGCCAGGCGTGGAGCTCACAGAATAACTGGAACACCCAGATTTGGGCATTAATTCAGCTTTAATTCATTGCCTGATGAATTAAAGAGTTAATGTAAATGTAAAAAAGGACAAGATAGGGCCACAAACTATTTCCAGAGCAATGTCTGCATAAGAACATTCATCCATGCATGTGCATGGGATCTAAAAAAGGGTAGCTGGTAAATGTTACACAGGGAGGGGCATGGAGCATTATCCTGAGCACCGTGTGAATTTTCTTGCTGCTTGGACAATGCATCTCAATCCTGTTCCCTTCCCTTGTTATTCCAGTCCCAGCCCTCTCATAAGCAAAGATAATTGTGTGCTGAAGGATACAGTTCCCATGTACAGTAAATGCTCACACTGAGGAAATCCAGGTTCCTGCAATCAAAACCAGCAGTTTGTTGTGCAGTTACAATAACAAGGTCCACTGGGGTGGATCTGTCTTTATTGTGTGCCCTGTGGAGGCATAAATGAGATTGCCAGAGATATTTTCCTTCTTGCCCAGATGCTGGCACAGCAGGATTGCTGTGGCA
Organism: Urocynchramus pylzowi; assembly: GCA_013397555.1. NCBI lineage: Eukaryota > Metazoa > Chordata > Aves > Passeriformes > Fringillidae > Urocynchramus > Urocynchramus pylzowi. The sequence goes on from VZRH01003646.1 coordinate 1,059,955, forward strand.
CCAAAACATGCTGGGTTTAAACCTGGAAGGAGCTATTCCAGAGGGTGGGAATTACAGTCCCGAGCCCCTGCAGCACACAGAGTGCCTCACCATCTCTTGGCTCTCTGTGAAACAGCTTCATTCCCACAGCAGAATTACTTAGGAATGAGATTGCTATTTCTGGTCTGATTGATGAAGTATGTTATTGGTAGACTTTATTTCTGTAACAGAAACCCTTCTCTCTCAAGCACTTTAGAGGCATTAAAGCAGCTGTCCTAAAATTTCCCAGCTGGAAGAAGAAATTCCCTGCTTGTCCATCTTGTCCTTGTGGTCTTCCTGTGCTAGGACTGAGAGGTGATTTTGCTAGAAAAGGGGACTGGTGAGCTTCCAACATCACAGCAATGGGTGACAACTTCAGATTGTACTGCCCTGAGCAGGCACTTGGGCTCTTGATGGTGATGCCACCCTCCAGAAACAAAAATGCCATCTGGGAGGAGACAGCCCAAGCTTTAGCCTGAGCACCATCTGGCCCAGCCCTCTAGGAGGCCTTGTCACCACCAGGCAGAGACCCTGGCAATGGGACCATGTCCCAGAAGGTTGGGAATTAAATCCTTTCATTGTGAGCCCCATGGCACAAAAAGCTTTGTTAAATGTGGGGTTAATGAGCAGCAGAGCCAGTAACCACACAAAGCCACTCCAAAACACCTTAGTGGTCTCAGTCATGCCAAGGGCCTGTGCAAGGGCTGACACACAGGACTTGGCACGTGGCTGGGATGAGGCTCTCAGCTTTGTTGAGGTCACTGCAAATAGGAGTGAGCTGGCTGCAAGCACAGCTGTTAAGGGGGGGCTTGGGGGAGATGGCTTAGATCAAAGCCATAAATGAGATACTAATGTGCTACTACAGGTCAGTAGTGTAGTAAGCACCAAAAATAAGCAGTCTGATGCTTTCAGAATCACTGGGCTAAAGGAAACCCTTTCCATTGTAGCACAGTCTCTGTCTGTGCCCTTTTTCTGAGAACTGCGACCATGAGGCATCCGGGGGGCCAGGAGGGTTTGCCACAGCCTGATCCTGATGGTGCTGAAAGGCAGGAGGAGCTTTGCCTGTAATGCCTGCTTAGAAGCACAAAACTGTGCAGGCTTGTTCCCACCCAGGTGCAGCTCACCAGCAGGGCAGTAAAGGTTGCCCTGATCCAGGCAGGCTATGTGGGTTCCCACACATGCTTAACATGGAATGTGGCCAGGACAGACCTGCCTATGCCACTGCCACATCTGAAATATTAACTTTATGTTCAGGAAAAGTAGTGCTCATCTCCAGTCCTGCTTTTATACACCTGGGGAGGTTCTGCCTGCTTATTTCTTTCCTTTTCTGTCCAGGGAATTTTAAAGGAGAGGCAAAGGAAGGACGTGTCCTCCCATACTGCCCAACAGCACCGTAGTGGGTTGACAGCAGGAAGTGCCTTCAGAGTTCTGTTTTTTGAAGTTCATTTGATAAGAGCCACTTTCATCCTCACTGTCAGCTGATAGAGCCTCTTTGGGAAGCTGCTTGATAACTTGCAGAAATGGGTGTGCACTTAGTGGTTTCTAGATCTAAGCATTTTTTCCAGGGCTGGAAAGGATGTCAAAGTTCTTATTGCAGTGGGGAGTTTCTTTCATTTTTGCACCTGAGGGAATATATTCCAAATCATGGGTCATTTCACCTTTCTTTCTCTTCCAGGGAAGGAACTGCCATGCCCGTGGGACTCTTCCGGGTGTGCCTACTGGTGATTACAGCTATTGTCAACCACCCACTCTTCTTCCCTAAGGAGAATGGCACCGTCCCCGAGAACACAGAAGAAATCATCCAGAAGATGAAGGAGCGGGAGGAGAGCCTGCGGCTGGAGCAGTTGCGCCTGGAGCAGGAAATCGCAGACCAGGAAGCCACACAGAGGGCTCTGGAAGAGGCTGCAGTGGTAGTGGAGGAAGGCAAAGAGGAAAAGGTGCGATGGGACATGTGGACTGCCCTCTCCATGGTCATCTTCCTGCTGATCGAGCTCTGGAGGCAGGATTTCCAGGAAGGGAACTGGCAGGACATAGGAGGAGAAGAGGACGACATGGCAGTCCTGGGGAAAGCATTTAAAGGAGTGGCCTTGCCGGACAAGGCTGTCCTGGCCAGCTTCTATGAGAAGCGTATCCTGGGTACCACTGGAGACATGGCCAGGATGAGGGAGATGGTGGAAGGCTTTGCAGATGACCTGCTGGAGGCCTTGAGGAGCGTTTGTAACCGGGATGCTGACATGGAAGTGGAAGACTGCATGGGTGTGGGGAGCATGTATGAGAACTGGAGAGTGCGTAAGCCCTTCGTCTGTGATCTGATAGTGCCTTTTGCTCCCCCAGAGCCTTACTGCTTTCGCTGCCAGACCTGGTGCTCTGGTGACTCTTTTCCCCCAGATGAACAAGGTTATGGCACTATCAAGGTGTGCAGGGCAGATGAGGATGAGACGGGTTGCATCTGTGACAAGACTAAACTAGGGGAAGACATGCTGTGCCTCCTCCATAGCCAGGTCAGTAGTACCAGGCCCAGCAGTGAGATGGAAGACCTCCTGTGCTTCAAAAATACTCAATATCTGGATGCCGACCAAGTCATGAAGTGGTTCCAGATTGCCGTCACCAAGGCCTGGAACAGAATCTCCCACAAATATGAATTTGACCTTTCCTTCAGCCTCCTGGACTCACCAGGAGCCCTGAAGATAAAATTTAAATCGGGGAAGTCGGTTGCCTTCAACCTCACCCCTGTGGTGCAGTATGAGAACTCTGACGTTTACTTCATCTCCCACTTCCCTCGGAGCAGCCTGGCAGCAGATGTCCCCTCCAGCACCCACTGGTTTCTCACCTTCGCAGTGTATGAGAGGAGGTTCATCCAGCTGGTCTCCAAAACATTGCCTGCCAATGCCTGCCACGTCAGCTGCCTTCAGATCCTCTCCTTCCTCCATGGGAAGCAGTGCAGCCTCACAGGTCCCAGTGGGCTCACCAACTACCACCTGAAGACAGTGCTGCTGCATCTCCTGCAGGCATGTCCGAGTCAGGACTGGGCCCCAGAAAAGCTGGAGGCTCGCCTACAGGACATGCTGAAATTCCTAGAGAAATGTTTGCATGAAAAGAAGCTTTATCACTTCTTTATTGGCAATGGGAAGGTACCAGCAGAGCTGGGTTTCCCCATCATATTTCAGAGGGCTGAGCCTCTCAACCTTTTCCGTCCCTTTGTGCTACGCAGGGACATTTACAGGAAGATGGTGGACACGTTCCATGAGATGCTCAGGAACATGTCTGCACTGATAAATGAGTACACGGTGCACATTCCCCTTGCACACACCAATGGGATCCGTAAGGAACCCCTTTAACCAAAGCCAAACTCTAAGCACAAGTCCAGAGGGCAACTTTCTGAAGCCTCCTGGAGACAACTGACTTTGCCAACAGAGCTTCTTGTCTGGAGCTGGACCAGTCCTGGGCCGTGGTTCCTGCTGAAAGGAAGAGGCTATGGGGGGAGAATAGGGAGAAACTGGAAGATGTGGTGTTGAAGTAGGTTTCTGTTCCACTGCTGTGCTTGGTTTTATGCAGCTAAGAATATATTTTTTCTATTGTGCCTCAGTCATGCTACAGCAGTGGTGAGCAGCAAATATAAGTAATTTATTCAGATGCCAGCAATGAAAATGTGGGTGGGGGTGTGATGGTGGCCAAATAATTCATTTCCTTCAGAAAGGGGAGATAAGAACAGCGTGGGGGAATCAGAGACAGGATCTTGGGATCAAAGGAGCCTGTCTGCTTGCAGACAGCAGGAGCTCTTTCACCAGTGGGAAGTGCAACATAAGTCTACATGCTGGTGTGGAGAGAAGGAGAGTCATGCACAAGATCTGGACTGGATGGAGATCCTTAAATAAAGCACAGCTTCAAAAGGGAACTGTAGGTAAAAAAAAAAAAAAAAAAAAAAAAAAAAAAAAAAAAAAACTTTCCAATT
>VZRH01003646.1:1069225-1133017 GCA_013397555.1 Urocynchramus pylzowi
AAAAAAAAAAGCAACCTCAGAGGATATGGCAACTCACAAGCATGCCAACATGAATTCAGTGAGGTACCAGCAGGGATCCAACTGGTAACACTGGTCTCAGAATGGGATACTGCTCAGGATTTGCCCACATATTGAACAGGTTCCATCCATTCTGCTCAACTCTGCATTATGGTTTGTTGCTTGCAGGACTAGAAGCTAACACAGGTCTGCCCCCAGGTGCCACTGGCACAGGATCAGATTTTAACTTATACTTAACAGGGTTCTATTTGTTTGGGATAAGGATGTCTCAAGGTGTTGGGTCACTGGGTTCAACCAAACATGTGAGCTGTCGCATCCCTTCCAAGTAAACTTCCAGGCAGTCCTGGTTTTTTCTGAAATAATAAATTCCTTATGGCAACATAAACTAGGTTATTTTTAGCAGTCGGTGTGTTCACACATCTGGGCTGGGGGAAAGAAGGTCTGTGCTTTCATCTCCTTCCAAGTAGCTTCTGAATCCATCAAACAACTGTCACTCAATTTGACAGAGCTCAGAAAAACCTCTGATAATCTTTAAGGAAGCAGGCAAATGGATAGGAGACTCTCATAATGCTTCAAAAGCACAAAAGAGGCATTTTAAATGTTCCCAGTACAGTAAAAGGCAGTAGGTACTCATGTCTTCTTTGACCTGAAAAAATACACTGTGAGAAAATGCAGAGTTGTGTTACTGCTTCTGCTGCTCTCAAAATGATCCACCCAACTTTGCAGCAGAGCCTCAAGGGAAGATGGATGCAAGCAGTTATTCCCATCATTGCTACTGGACTAGTCTGGTATCAAAATGGAAATCTGAGCAAGCCGCTGCTGTGGATAAATTAATGTTACAATGTTTCTCAAAAGAAACTTCATTTTCCAGTTATGTTACATTTAACAGTGTCATCTGAGACTCCTCAGCTGCTAAAGTAGAATCTCTGGCTGCAGAGACAGAGAACAAAGCTTCTCAGTCATTATTCAAAGGCAGCACCTCTGCAACTAAAGGCTCTGAGTTTACAAGTAATTATAAATCTGTCTAGCTAAAACCAGAGTCATCCAGAATGTTAGAGGAGGGAGAAAAAAAAAGGTATTAGCTTTATTGATCTGCTCTGAGGGGGAAGCACAGAAAGTGCTGAGGTGAAACATTTAAATACAGCCTGTTCAGATATTTGAGTGCCTGTAAAATTTCTGACTGTGGAACTATGTTAAAAATCATGCCCAAAAATAAAAATAAAACCAATTAAAGGTGTCTTAGGCATTCAGCAGGAAAAGTCTGTTTTAGATGTGAAACTCTTCAAACTCACTGGTGGGTCCACAGCCATTAACAGTCTCAACTCAAAGATTTAATCATGTAAGGAGACAAGATTAAGTTTCTGTCAGTATTATCCTACTTTGCAGAGGAGCCATGACACTTATAATGCCACTGTAAGTCCAGGTAGGCACCTTTCTGCAGACCATCCAACATCCAGGATCCAGCACAGTGCACCACAGGCCTGGGGGCAGAGCTAGGCAGGTCTGGGATCAGTAACCACAGAGCACAGCCTGACCTGACTCATCCATCACTTCACCTCCCCAGGTGCATCAAGAAATCCACTCCCTGGCTCCCAACCTTCAGTCTTGCTCTGCAGCCCTCTACTGGGAATCAGACAGCACAGAGGGATTTCCCAAATCCTCAGGGAGATGGTATGTAGTTTATGAACATTTTCCAGATCTCAGGCTCCCACCAGGCAGGGCAGGGCACCCTGGATGGTTCCTGTGCCTGTAAGCAGAGATGATCCAGAGCAGCCCCTCCTGGCCTCCAGCACCCGGGCGTTCCCACAGAACAGAGGTGTTCTGCACTCTCAGCAGGATATTCCTGCCAGTTCAGTTCACCTTCAGGGCTATCACATCATGTCGGTGTTACAAACCTCCTGTATGCAAAACTAGAGAAAAGCAAGGCTTGTCCACATGCAGCTCTCTACCATAGCCCCACACTGACTCCCCTGCCAGAGCCACCTGGCAGAGCTTTGGAAGTGAAAGGTTTGATCCAGAGCAGAGATAGACCAGCAGAGAACAGCCAAGACCCATAGAGCATATGGAGAGCAACTGAAGCACCTAATCTGTGGGCTTGAATGCACAGGTTATATCAGAGCTATCTTCCCACAAAGACAAACAGCTGATTAATCACCACACCTTAATTACTACAAGAGGAGACAAACTCTGCTTCCAAGCCTAAACAGGCACAGAAAAGAGCTCTGTGATGAATGTATAGGGGAGAAACACACCCACACTCCAACCTGTGGATTGGCCCAAAGCAGATTCTTGANGCATATGGAGAGCAACTGAAGCACCTAATCTGTGGGCTTGAATGCACAGGTTATATCAGAGCTATCTTCCCACAAAGACAAACAGCTGATTAATCACCACACCTTAATTACTACAAGAGGAGACAAACTCTGCTTCCAAGCCTAAACAGGCACAGAAAAGAGCTCTGTGATGAATGTATAGGGGAGAAACACACCCACACTCCAACCTGTGGATTGGCCCAAAGCAGATTCTTGACAAAAGCATCCTTTGGGGTAGCAGGAATACTGCAGAGAGCTGCAGGAAGGATAGTATTAATCCATAATGTCTCCATTGGTCCTCATTGATTTTTCAAGCAGTCTGAAACTGACAGCTTTTTTCCTCCTTTTTTCTCAGCCCTCCTATGCTTTTGCTGTGCAGTCACATAGGTGACTCATGCAAATGGTTTGCAGCTTACAGGAAACACTGTCTGTTCCCTACCCAGCTTGTGGTTGTTCAGTGCCCCTATTCCTGGCTCCCTTTCCCCTGGAGAGATGGCTTTTTCCATCAGCTTTGCCAAGGGTGGTGGTTCTAAGACACAAACCTGCAGCACGTGCTGCAGTTCTCACAAGCTGCTTCCTGCTCACCAGAAGATGCTGTGAGAGGCACAGCACAGGCTCCATACATCAGCCCCTTCATACCAGCTGCGTTCTCACTCCTCCTGGGCTCAGATACAGTGTTATTGCAGACTGCTAAACAGCTGTCACAATCCACCCCAAGCACAGTTGCATCTCATTGACAAGTTTTGAAACTCCTGTTTTAGTAAATCAAAGTGCTGTAGAACGGGAAAAATACTAATGACATCACGTGGCATCATTACTTTACTGAGATAAATCAGCAACTGCCATCCCTGTTGGCTTTGGACCAGCAGTAGAAGACTGTTTCCATCTTACAGAAAATGGGAGTGATTTAGTAAAATTGCCCCTGACCTCATGACTTTAGAGAGACTGCATGTTCATGAGCCATTCCCAAGTGAAATCCATGACGGAGGAAGAGTGGTGAAATAATCAGGCTACGAGTAAAGACAGAAGAGAGGACAACAAACAGCCAGTTCTCAAACCCTGCTAATGCAGGGGAACATTACAGATGCCACAACAGTGGCTAGCTGGGGAGAGCAGTCCCAGGACATGTAACACTGTGCCAACACCACATGGCCAACGCATGCGCTCACAGCCAGGCCTGGCTGGTGAGCAGGACAGACAGCTGCTAAATGAAGCATGGCAAGAATCTGAGATTAAGTGAAAAAGCAAAAAGTTGAGATTTCCTTTTCTTTTCCTTTTTGATTGACTAGAAAAAGCAACAAATCCACAGGCATCTGTGTGGAGTTGACACAAGTGTTCCATGTGTCTGTAGTATATTATTTTTGAAACTTTTCAAACCAGTATATCCAGTTACTACCACTTTCAGTGCAAGAAACACTGGCCCTTTTAATACTTCCTCAAACAGAAACTTCTCAACAATTTCCCCAAGCAATGGCCTTCTGTTATATCTGCAGTCCCATTCACCCAGGTTCCCACTCAACTTACCCAAAACTCACCAAAACTTTCCAGATCTGAGAACCTGGGATCCCCATTCCTTCCTCCTGTTAGCTCCCCTCTACCTTTCTCTTAGCTTCAATATGAGGGATCCTAAAATTATAATGAACAAACACTGGACCACATCTTGTGTGAAGGTACCAAACATCTCAAGGATGTCAGTAAAGATACAGGGACATGCTACAAATGCAGGACAGAACAAGGCCCAGTGCCTTGCTAACCGGAAGTATCTATTATCCATCATGCTACTAAACACACTTTTTATAAGAGACTCTGTCCTTGTTTTCTTGACACTGAATTTATCTTTTTTAACCTGTGCTAGTAGCAGTTATATTTGGTGGCAAAATAACAGAAAACAAACAAGCAAGCACCCTCTTTTTTCGAAAGCAAGAGCACTAACTATTTTCAAGGGCAAAACATGGAGCAGAAGGCAAGTAAAGACCTACTTACTGTACTACCTGATCCACAGAAGGTTTTAAGGAGAGCTCTGACCAAAGGGGAGAGCTGTTCATCTGCTTGATCCTTTCCTTACCGACTTTTATCCTTCTTTTTTGTTGACCCACGCTGAATATGCAAATGTCTCCTTTACAGCCATCCACCCTGAAAGGAGAGAGCCAGTCCATTCCACATAACTTGCCTTCTCCTTCCAAGACTGGGCCAGTATTGCATATTCATTACCACATTAAAAACACTTTGCCTGAGGCCTGCATTTCTTGCTGTGCTGTAATGAGTTCAAGATCCCAGCTGTCTGCTTGAGGATTTAGAACACAGATATTTAATAGTAAATTATAAGACAGAATATTTCATTTTACTTTTTTTTTGCTGAAGTAGCACATTTATAATGGTACACTACAGCCACTAAAGATGGGGAGAGCATTTCTTTCTGTTCAGATAACACAATCTCTGGGTTATCATGGTCCAGCTGGAACCAGTTCAGTTTTTGGATGCTGATCTCTGCTCTTAACCTATTACTGGATTTTCCTAACGTCACATCTCCCACTACAAATAACACATTGGAGGAAACTGTAATATATTTCTAGCACTATCCTAACAGCTTTTAACAAGCCCTACACAAAGCAGAGCTGCTAATAAAACCAAAATGCTCTGCAGTTAATTCTTGGAAGTTTGCCACTGAGATCCCACCAACACTATTTCAGAGACATCAGCTTTATGAAGCTCAAACCCTGCTTTCATCTAATGAAAGGGCCCAGATCCACATCCTGACAACACTTCACAGCTCTTGGCTTCCTCTGGGTCCTTCGACAATCTAGAAACATGTGTAGCATCACATCCCGACTGGAAACTTTTAAAAACAACAGTATTCTAGAAGAACAGCAGCATAATTATTATTTTTCTAAGTAGAAACCAGATGTGTTTAAAAGCCACAAAGATAAACAGGAGGGGAAAAGCTGCATAGTTTGGATTAAAGCTAGTAAGAGCATAAACAAGCCCCTCCAACAGCCACAGGCTGACAGACCAAGTTCCTGCTCATTCTTTTTTCCTCATCAAATCTCTTTCCTACTTGAAGCTACACAAGCATGCACCACCTCAGAGTTACTGTGCCAGGGCAGAACATGTTACAGGAAAAAGATCAGTCTACTTTTCCTCCAGAAAAGCTCCAAGCCTCCCAGTGTCTTAATTATCATGAAATCCATGAACCACCACATTCTGCTATGCTAGCTCACCTCACTGCAATGGGAGGCAGATAGGAGCAGTCTTGGATCTCTCATGACAACCACTTCAGCCCCACAGGAACCACAGCCCTGTCCTTGGACACACTACTTTGCCTTATTTCTTTCAGTATGCTTATCCCCTGGAATTATGGCTAGTTTGGGTTTAGTGCTCTGACAGACATACAGAACTGAGCAACATCAGAATGAGTCATAGATATGAACAGGAAAAAATGAAAAAATAGGAGAGGAAGAATTTTTTCCTGTGACTGCTTGTGATTCAAATAATCTTGTCCCCACACTGCTATATTAACATACAGGATAGCTTCAAAGATGTTCAACTAAAAAGCTCTGATCCTGCCACTTACCTGATGAAACAGAACATACTCTTTCCTTCACCAGCAGCAAGGCATCACCAGCATAATGTTCTGACTAAACCCCTTTCATTTCTGCTCTCTAATTTTACCTACACGTTGACAAGCAGAGCAATGCTTCAAATTCTGATAACAGAAAATAAATGTCCTTCTGCTCAGGGTATTTTTTGTTGCCTTTACTCCTTACTCCAGTCTTTAGGTTAGAACCTAGAATAAACACACTGGTACTTCAGAAGGGCAGAGAAGGATTATAACCATACACTCCCCTAGCATACCTAACCAAAATTGGAAGCCCTTACTAGAACCAGTCCAGTGACTAACAGCTGCCCAGAAACAGGAAGGAAAAACTGTTTGAAGACATTGCTTGCTCTTTATTATTTTTCAAGACACGAGTATTACAATTTTTAAATCAGGTAATAGCATCAGTTCAGGGACTGTCCACTGCAATGCCTGCAAAGAGCCCAGAGATAAAAGACCATCACCTCTTGAGTGGAGACATTTTCCTTTATGCAATATTCATGGCCAACAATGACTTTCCATCTCCTGCTTTAAGCCAGCACATCCTTCCCCCAACAGGAAGGAGTGGAGTTCACAGAAGGTTTCTCAGCCTTTTCAGCACAGATTTATTCCCCATTATGAATGCAACCACAGAAGAGCCCCCACCAAATGACACTGACTTCCCACACTGAAAAACAGTGAAAAACACACTTCAGCCAGCACATTCCTACTAGCACCTCAGAGCCCATAATCACATGCCTCAGGGCTGTTCTTCAGATACAGCTGGAGGTAGTTTTTGTATATCTGTGGGTCAGTTATTGTAGCCTTGATAGCAGGGTCCTCCTTCATGGCCTCCATCCAGCGTTGGAGCTTTGGGGTGTGATTCAAAGAGCTGCAGGAAAAAGGAAAAGACTGAGTAACGCAAATGGAAAATTTGGAGGGCATCAAGGAAACAAAAAACAGCTTGAAAAATTCCATTTTACTACTTTCTCTGTCCCAGTACAATGTCCAGTTTAGAGCAGGATGCTTCCCCCAAAGTGTAACACAACAGAAGCTTTCTCCAGCAGCCCCTAAGAGTGGCCCATTGCTGCAGGGTACACCAGGAGTATTAATGCTGAGGCACTTCAGAACACACCAGAAGCCAGGCAAAGTACTCACTCTTTCAGCTGGAATGGTTCCAGACGTTCAAACCACGGCCAGATCATGTAGTCAACCATTGAGATTGAGTCCCCACCATAAAACACCGTGTTGCGCTTGGACAGAGCCTGGGAAGGGTGAGAGGTGTCAGCTGCTCCCCAAAGGAAAAGTGCAGCAGAATACTACACAAAAACCCCACTGCATAGTGGAAGGCAGGCACACTACAGGGATCAGTGAGCAAATGAAGAGATACAGTATATTTCTCTTGTGCACGCAGTATTAGCAGAGTCACTATAGTTAAGTTTAATACTACAGCTGCTATTTCATAAACTCAGCCCAGCTCTTCTCCAGAAGTTCAAAATGTGTCAGGAAATATGAACCACTAACAAGCTGCAGCATGTGCACAAACAAAGAGGATTTTAGCTCAGAATGTTTGTGATTTCTTGTTTGTCATAAAGCATAAATGGCACAGGCTAATCAAACACAGCAGCAAACAGGCATTTCTTGAGCAATAAATCCAGCTAAGTTAATCATCCTGCTAAATTAGAGCACCATTTTAGCAGGGACTCTTTTCCCATGGCAGTTGAGGCCAAGTGGTATCAGGGAAGCAATTCTAACATTACATCTCAAACTGCATTTGATTCCAGGTGCAAAGGCAACAGGAAGCAAGTGAAACTTACACCAAAAGAAGATCCTCCTCAGCACAGAAAAGCAAGGCCACAAAGCATGCAGCAAGCTCTCCTGTTACATTTATGACTCTGATGCATTTTTAAGTGCCATGGTCATCCAAGTTTAATATGCTTTAAGGACCCTCCAGAACTTATTCTCTTCTTTCATTAGACTAGTGGCTCTAGATTCATTAGTGGCTCTATTTTCAGGCACTTTGGTGTTTTAAAGGTGAAATTCAAAAGACCTTACAAATCTTGGTCTTTTTGAACACACACACCCTATACACTCATATGGCATTTATTCCCTGTCCATAACCCCCATGATCCAATAGAAATCTCAAAGCAGCCCTTCAGGAAGCATGGAGCTGTTTGAGCTCCCAGGTGTCTGGCAGAACACAACCAGCAGCTGCACAGGGGCAGGGACAGGAACACAGCCCCCTCTGTCGGGCAGCAGAAATCAAAATACAGAAGTGTTCCAAAGTGCTTCCCCTCTGGAATATCTCTTGCAATACACTGAGAGAAGTTTGCATGGCTCTGTTCTGGCCTCCCATTCACAGCTGACCATCAGCTGCTGCTGCAAAATCATTCTGGGTACAGTACAATACAGACACTGAAGGAACAGCCAAGTTATTTCACAATATCAATCAAGCAGGAAGAAGGTTAATCCTTCCTTAATGTTTAATACATCTGTATTTCAGGGAAGTGAAACACACAACTTCCCCCAGGAACTCATCATCTGCACTACTCCAGTCTCAGTCTGATCAGATGGACAAGACTAGCCTGAAAACCATTGTGTTTTGGCAGCCCAAGGGGATGGAAAAGCAGAATGCACCAGACTGTTAGGAGAACTAGGAAAGTACTAAAAGGTTATTTGCAGCTTTGCACCAGAACAGAAATACTCTGGAGGAACTCTTCTTCATTGGTCCACCCAAGCATTGGCTGTGGCTGCTAAAGACAGAAGGAATGGGCTCATGACAGAGACAAGTCCAACAGCTGTTCAGACTAGCCAAGAACCATTACTGACACAGACTGTCAAGTGGCTAACACAGCATCAAAGCCACCTGACACTTCCTGGAGCTCCACTGAAGTTGCATTACACCACCAATAGCAGAACATGGTCCAGGGTTGGGTTTCTACAAAGCACACATTACTTTCTCATTCCACCCACTCCCAAAGATAAGCTCTAGAATGAAAAAGATTTTGTAATCACCAAGGTATCTGCACAGCTTTCAGCACAGATGCTCTTCAGCAGCTCAGACTCTTCAGCCCTTGATCTTAGTACATGCTGCAAGGTCTCCTTCACTTAAAGCAGAGCAAAGATATCCAAGACAACAGCATTTTGCTAGAATTAAAAATCTACAAGTCTACACAGTCTTTATCATTAGATAAAGTTTAGTATAGCTAGATAAAGTTCAGTTTTGGTCCTTGAAACTGATTCCAATGTACATCCTGGGCTGAGGGTAATAAATTGATAGATTGTTTCTCATTGTAACTACCAACTAAACGAGATAGCTACCTGCAAAGGCCACAGCACGAAAGGAAAAAAGGGAACATATGAAGGCTGGCAATCTGCTTATTATCATGAAATACTCACCTCGTCAAGTTTGCCAAACTTTTCAACAATCTCTGCTTTCAGTGCAGTGGTGTCCTGTCCATCTCTGACTGCAAAAACATGCTTGAAAAGCAAGGATATTATCTATACAAAAGAAAGTAAAAAGTTTTTAATGCACCTATTACAAGAATACAAGTTAGTCACCCAAAACTTAAAATGTTAACTTATGCTAAGATACTAAATACAAGTTAAATCTTAGGAGATTTGATGTTAAAGAGCTACATGAAGTCCACTGATAAAAATCTTCTATACTTCATAAAAGGCAAGCAAAAGCCTAGAGGAAGAATGAATGCAAACAGTAACAAATTTTAATCTTGTAATAGGAAGAGAATAGTGAAGAGTGTTTTCCACCTGCACATTTTCTTTTTTGCAACACACTTCCCTCTTTCCATTCAGTCTATTTATAAAGGCCTGTTGCAAATATATTCTCCCTTTTATTCCCCTTCTTTGTCCACATCCCTTTGCATCTTCTGTTTCTTTCTCTCCTTTCTCATATCCATGTGACTTCTTTCACTTCCTAGACTCCTCAAATCACATGCTTTGTATGTGTGAATGTACAGAGAGGTTAACTCCGGTCAACCAGCTCTAACCCCAAATAAGAGCCAAAATCAGCCTCCCTAGACAAGCCCCATGTTTACAGCCATGTGCCATCTCCTGTCCATGGTTTTAGGCTCTCTCAGTTAGGCACTTCCCACATCCTGCATTCACACTGTACTTCCTACAGAAAGGATCAGAATAAAATACAGCAATTGTCACTTCCCAGGTCTCACATGGCTGGTTTGGTCTGCTAACCTTTGATCTACTGTAGGATGCTCAAAACCCTACCTCAGTCATACAAACTTTCACTTGCTTGGATCCTTCCTTCATCCATCCTTGCACATAATTCTGGGAGCACTTCAGAGACACAGCTGATTGTATGTGCTCACAGCAGAAGGCCCCAAATATCCCCTCTGCTTATTTAAATGCTCATCCTACACACAAAATCTGCCTTTAAGGATGCAAGCAACATCAGCAAGAGAGCTGCAGTTTTTGGTGCAATGGTGAAGTCAGAAACAGTCCCACTCTGATCACACAGTACCTTTGAGAAGTCTTCCAAGAGCATCTTCTGACAAGCTCGCTCGTAGGGGTCTGAAGGCATCAGCTTCTTCCCTGGAAATGCTTCATCCAAGTACTCACAGGTGATTGGGGACTCCCAGATCAGCTGGCCCTTGCTGGTCTCCAGAACAGGAACCAGCCCAGAGGGGTTCTTCTCAAAGTACCAGTCAGGTTTGTTCTTCAGATTGATGTTGATTACTTCATGGCTAAAAGAGCAATAGAAACAAGACCCAGACAGGCTCAGTTCTGCTCCCGTCCACCCCATACCATGGTGAAATGCAGTCACCTCAACAGTTCAGTACTTGAGAGGCTCAACCCTCAAGCCCCTGTACTCCCCTGTTTTCTTTGAAGCTGTTTGCAGGCCCAATCCTTTGACACAGAAGTGCTGCCACACTTTGCTGGAGAAAGCGTGCACTGACTTGCAGTGAGTTGTCTGCAGGCTGCATGCATGTCTTCTATTAGTTTAACAAGCACCCAACTACCAGGCTAAAAACAAAGATTAGAACTCAGCACACTAACCACATGTGAGTTCAGGGGCAGTCTAAGAAAGAAGCAGTTGACTGCAAATGAGCTACACCTCAATTAAGAAATGCACCCGAACCTTAACCTGCCCTTACCCCAAGAACAAATCAGGAGAGCATCCTTCCTACTTATCTTCCCAACCTATGACCTCATAAGGAACAAGTGCTTAGGGTAAAGGCAAATAGATATTGATAAAACAAATACATGGGAAATATGTCTGTATCAAAAAAAACAGAAGTTACATGCTGAGTTATATGTGTGACCCCAGAAAATTCCTATTAAGACCAAAGGTCTACTAAACACAGCTGAACCTTCAAAATGACTGAGAAGTTACCAGAAGGCAGCTATCACATCTAGGTAGCCATAAAACACCTCCAAAATCACTATGCTACAACAAACCTTCCAGCTCCAAAATCAGTCTAAAGACACTAAATAAAAACAGAATTAAACTGACCCAGAGGTTTTATTGCATCTACTCTTCCAAAACCAAAACACCCATATAAAAAACAAAATTAACTAACTGAACTTTCATCTTACTATCAAGAGACCTGTTAGCATTCCCTAGTCCAACATGAACTGCCAGCCCTGTGTTGGTTAACAAACTGCTGGCAGGCCTTGGACTTGGCAGAACCACAAAAAGATGGAAAACCAGTTAATTTTAATTTGTACCTGAGGGAGACATTACAGCCCATTAAAGAATGCTGAAATGGCTGTCTTGAAAAAGAAACAAACACAAGCACTGAATTTTATTAACTTACTACAGCACAAGAACAAGACAATGTTATAGGAACACAGCACATTTCCTCTTTTAAAAAGATCATTCACTCGCTAGTGTGTTTTGTTGGGCAGTGACACAACAGAAACACTGAATACCCGTAGCTTCCAGAATTTTCACGGCCACTCACATCAAAAACAAACAGAGTATGTTATGTCTCTACTCACGTTTACTCGGGGCAAGCTATCACAGGCGAGATGTATAAAAGAAAACCAGCTCGGGGTTTTTACTTTGGGCCTTCACGCAGCTGCTTTCATACACACTCTACTCATTCAAGCTCCAGAGCAAAATCACGCACAGAAGCCTCTTCCCGAGCAGTTCGTTCGGAGATGGAGGAAGTTAACTGAGGAAACGGAGGAAGCCAGGCCCGCCGCTTGCTCCGTGCGGGCGCTGTGCTGCGGGCCGGAGCTCACCTGATGCCCTTGGCGCGGAGAACCAGGCGCGTCCGCTGCGCGTAGGGGCAGAAGCGCATGCTGTAGAGCCGGATCAGCCCCGCGGGCACCGCGCCCGGCGCCGCGCTGCCTGCGGGGAGAGCAGAGGGGCCGTGACCGCCGGCACTCCCCCAGCCGGAGAGCCGTGCCGGCCCCGCGGCGCTTACCCTTGCCCAGGCTGCGGGACTGATCGCCCGACATCCCGACACGACGCGATGGGCTCCGATCCGTGACGGCCGCGATCTGCGACTGCCGCGATCCGGGCCTGCCCCTCCGCAGCGCCCGGGCCCGGCCCGCCGGCACCGCCCGCCGGGGGACGGTGTGCGGCCCCGCCTCTCTCCCTGCCTCCCTCCCTCCCTCCCGGCCGCCCCAAGAGCTGCCCGGTGGTCTCTCCCTGAGCTGGCCGCCCGCCCCACCCAGCTGGGACGGGCACTGTTCAGCTGCTCTCCACGCCCTCCTCTCTCTCTCTCTTCATTTACAAAAAACCGCACAACCACCTGTGGCATTCCCGTGGAGTTAGGAGAGCCACGGCCGAGCTCCACCTCACGGCCAGGTGTATCGATAAGCAGTGCCTCCAGCAGCTGCTGAGGTACCAGGTTCCCCTCAGTGCCTCCTACTGCATCACCTGCCACCCTCCAAAACCCCATCCAACCCCACCTTGAGGGAAATAAGAAGGGTTTATCTCTCCTGCAGCTGTTCTGCTTCATGATAAAAACCCCTAAGGGAGACAATAACCCTGCAAACAACAGAGCATAGCAAAAGTTAAATCTAACTTAATTACTACAGTGCAGTTATAGAGGGATTCATGTTTGCTTCTGCAAACAGGATCTTTGTGGGAACATCATGGTGTGTATAGAGTAAAAGAACCAAAGCACAGATTGAAGTCTCCTCCATCCCTTTGCTCCCTCTTCACTTGAGATTAGGGCACCAGGGCCTTCCTTGTACCAGCTTTCCTTGAAGTATAATAATGGAAATGGAGGTGCTTTCCTTTTAATGATTTCCATATATTCACACAGTGTCCAAGTTCATTTCTGATCACAGAGGTAAAGTGATTCCCTTCCTGTGGCTCCACACGCCAATCTTCAGATTGGCACTGTACATTAATAGGAAACAGCACATTTGTAGGGACCAGCTGTAGGGCTGGCACAGCTCTTGCCAAAGGGAGGGAAAATCCTGACCTTCCTGGTAATGCATACTCCTCTGTCAAACCCCCAGGCTACCAGAGCATTCTCCAGTCTCATCAGTGGATCCATGCTTGGGGACAAGTCCTACCTGATTTGGTTTGGTTTTGTCACTGGAGTTGGGCCTCAGACACCGGATCACAAATACCAATATTTTCTGTGGTGATCTGACCTGCAGATAAACACCAAGATGGTCACTAGTAACATAACCATGACCTTGACACCATTATCCATTGCAATGGAGGAACATGATTTTTGTTGAGTCACTGCTGCTTGGTTATGTATATATTAAGCAGCTCAGCCCAGAAAGGGAGTGGTAATTTGTTGCACAAGTCTGCCATGCCCTAGGCAAACAGAACCTCTACATAAGGTGTTCTTTGGCAACAAAATAACTTCTCCTACCATAAAAATAAAAACCTAATTGTGTTAGAGGACATAGTCCTTATAACTCTAAGTACCTAGCCTTAGTAAAGATTCAGCAAAATTTTGCATGATGAAAATAGAGAAAATTAATTTGAAATTTCTCATAGCAATTATGAAACACACAGGCAGTCTGCTAACTCACAGCCTGGAGACAGGCATGTAGGAACTCAAACCAGCATCACAAGACCCACATGCTATAATAGGTCCTCTGAAATACCAAAGTAAATAAGCCCACTTCCTCATTCTCTCCTGGTGCTGCCTGGCATGCAGGGTGCCTGTGGAGACAGGAGCTAAGGAATGGGCTTGTCCTGCTGCCTCTGGACAGAAATGCCACTCTCCATGCATTGCCTTCTAGCACTGAGTGCACACAGAATTGCAAAACTGCACACTGCCACTGTACAGGGAAGTAACAGCAAACTAACACAAGCAACACACTGTAAACAACAATCCTCCCTTAAGAAAATAAATCTATTTTTTAAATACTTGGAGGTTCTTACTGTGTTACCAAGCTAAAAGCTTCAAGTACAGAGGGAAGGCTGCAGGCGTACTTTCTCTTTTCTTCTGGGGAAGACTTCTCCTCAGCTCACTCTGAAGCTTCAGGAGCTTTATTGTACACAATCCAAGAAGAACTTTTGTACCTTGTAGAATACAGAATCATTAAGGTTGGAAGAGACATTCAAGGTCATCAAGTCCAACTGTCACCACTAAACCACATCACCCAGCACCAGATCCAGACCCCTCCTGAACACCTCTAGGGATGGTGACTCCAGAAAGGCACAGAAGGTAATGGGAAAATGGGTACAGCTGTCCTGTGAAGAGCCGGGCAGGTGGCACTGGGCCAGGTGCAGGGACACACGGGGTGACCAAGAGACAAAACCCACAATCCCTTCCCCCGAGGCACTCCTACACTTGACTCAGCAGCAATGATTGCCCAGGTGAAAGGGCACAGATATCAGTGGCTCAGGGGCAGAATCACCCCAGCTTATCAACAACAAGAGCTCCTACACCACCCCTCACGCGTCCCACTGCCCGGGTGAAAGACGCCATAGCCCCTACTGGCTTCTTAAAAACCCGCCCGCGCTCATTGATTGGCTGGCGCAGGGGCGCGGGCCAATCAGCTGCGTGCTCCGAGCCCGGCCAATGGCGGGTGCCGTTGCTGTTGCCAGGGCGCGGGGGTCCCGTGGCGGCGGGGATGGCGGCGGGGCCGGGCTCGGAGGGAGCGGGCACGGAGGGAGCCGCCCTGGAAGTGAGGTGGGGGCGGCCGGCACAGCGCCCACACGCTGCTGAGCCCGGCCCGGCTGCGCTGAGCCCAGCCCGCGGCGGCTCCGTGGACAGGGCGGTCACACAGGGAGAGGAAGGGAGGCTGCGCTGTCGGCGTCTGGCAGGACAGCGCAGGGGGAGAGAGAAAAAGCGGGGGCACAGATGGCAGGATCACGGAGTGGGACCGAGGGAACGCAGGGGGTCGTCCGGTCCAACCTCCCTGCTCAGGCTGGGGCATCCCCGAGCATGGAGCCGGGATTGTATCCGGACGGTTCTGGGAGAGCTCCAGTGAGGGAGGCTTCACAGCCTGTCCGAAAAAACCTGTTCCAGTTCGTGGTCGCTCGCACAGCAGTTACCTGTCTACCCATCTATCTATATGCCTATCTATCTATCTATCTATCTATCTATCTATCTATCTATCTATCTATCTATCTATCATCTGTCTATCTCTTTTTTATATAACAGACTGAACCCTTGTCCCCTTAGGCCTTTACTGGGTGTATAAGAATGATAAATTGCACTGTCACCCCCATTCATTTATCCCTGTGTACAAGTTTTCTAGATTCCATTTTACCTCCACAAGCAGAAGTTAGAAATACTTCATTTCCACTGATCCTCAGCTAAAGTTGCAGAAGAGCACAGAGCTAGTTCTCTAAGCCTGTTCAGAGAGATCTCACGTGCCATGGCACCCCTTACAACCTGTTCTTCTATGAAGGAAGGCCCAGAAAAACATTTATCAGCTGAAATGTCCCTCTTTTGCCATGGTTTTCACTTCAGCTCCACAAATACATTGTCAATGTTCCCACTCCTCTCTGGCTCCACTTGACTCCTATGTAGCAAAAGAAGCCAAGAGCAGAAACTCCTCAGAGAAGATAATGGAAAGTTATTGCTGGTCATAAATTTATCTCAAGACCAGTAATTTTAAAACATTTCTAAGTATGAGAGTGCTGAGGCTTTAGTGCTATCTTCTCTGAAGAATATAAGGGATCAGCAACTGAGCTGATTTTATGACTGACTTATGTTTGTGAAAGGAGCATAAAAATGTTTCTGGTCGTTGCAGAGAACAAAGGTCTCTCCCAGTCAAATTCTCTGATTTGGAAAAAGAGCAGAGATAGGATGTTTCTGAATAATAATAAAAAGAGAGGATGCTAACAGCAGTGTTGTACACAGAGGGTATCTCTTACCCTGCTGGAACTTTCCTGTCGTGGTACCAGCAGTCTAAACTGACATCCTTACTTGGTGGAAAATGCAAATCCCTTTGGTAAGACAACCCTGATGTTTGTCCACACACTTTTTGAAAAGTAAAAACATCTGCAAGGAGTTACGAATTTGTTGACATGTTGTAAGCTCATAAACAGAGGCCTGTTCAGTAATTTATTTCAGTCCTTGTGTAACACATCCTGTTTACATTCCAGAGTTTTACCATGTTAAAGTACTGGAGTCTTTAAAGCAGAACAGTCTTTCTGGTTTGCTTCATATAAACAGAAGCTGTACCTTTATGTCTTTTATTTTATGTGTATGAGATGAACTATGAACGTGCAAAAAGGTTAAGCAAACACAGTTGGGTTCCAAGTATAGATCATACCCATGCAATTCTTCCAAATAAAGTTATTCCCTTTGCTGGGATATGTGAGTACAAAACCAGAGCCTGTGAACTTGGCTGACTTTATTTTTAGTGAAAACTGAAAGAAGTAAAAGCATCTCTCCATGTTCTTATGCCAGTCCTTTGTGCACCATCAGGGTAATATTGATTGTAAGTTTTTGGAAACAGTGAACTAGTGACTCCTAATACTAGATCTTAGTTGTTGTGGTTTTGCAACACTGGTATGAGAATGTCTAGCAAATCCCAATCATCATTTCAGTGTAATTTAGGCTACAACATTCCCTTTTGCACAGTATTTTGAGAAATGTGTGTGATTCGTGTTTTAACATCAGTTACTCTGTCTGCAGTTGGGTTCAGGGGTTCTCAAACAAGAACTTGGCCTTTGTCAACAATCAAACTGTCTGCTACCCTTGTGGTAATTACATCCTCTTCCTGGACATCAAAACAAAGAAGACAAGAGCAGTGCAGTGTCAGACTGGCCAGGTGGGAGCCTTTGCAGCAAATGCCAACAGCCAGGTGGTGGCCTTTTCTGACCGGAAGCTGAATCCCCTCATACACATCTACACCTTTCCAGAACTGAGAAAACTGGCAGAATTAAAAGGTAGTGATGTGGTAACCCTCACCATCATCATTTCATTAAAACAATACTTTAATCATCAGTTTCTGAAGTTGTGGGGCCTTTTTATAAGACTTGAAAAACAGGGACTGTTTGTCCCTGTCACAGGACATGTGACAGGGAACTGTCATGGAAAGCAGTGGAAGGAATTTTCCACTGCACTATTTTTATTTAGGTTTAAGCTAGGAAGGAATATGACCATATATAATAAAGCTAAGAAAAGAAAAGAAAAAAAGAAAAAAGAAAAAGAAAAAGAAAAAGAAAAAGAAAGTTAAATGGAATTAGTTTTAGGAAAATGTAGTCAGAATAAGCAATAAAATCATACTGCAGTAGACTCCCAAGCAGACTGCTGAAAGCCAGATGAGAAATCCAGGATGTGAGGGATGAGGGTTCTTGTAGTTAAACTTTGGAGTCCAGGATCTAATGTATGTTTTTGCCTGCTTCATGTAATTTCTCTCCTTGGTTTAGTTGCTCACCCTATTCATGTTTCAGTTCCCTTGCCATTTAAATAAGGATCATGATACTTGCTTTTTCATATATTTGATAAAATTATGACTGCAAAGGATTTCATAGGACTTGGGGAAAAAATACTTTACAATTTCAAGGTATTATTGGAAAGGAAATTGAAAAAATTCCAAGCTGTGATACATAGGGAACATTTTTATGATCAAATCAAAATAATAATCTGCAGTGAAGCAAAGAAGTCAAGGGCCTGAAGAATATTTAAAGAGTTAAAATGGATATAAAGGAAGTGAGAAGAGTATCTGTGGTATTATAAAATAAAGTCTGGGATAATCAAAGACCATGTTCTTTTTTCCTACATTTCAGGTGATGTTCAGCTGGACTATACCTTGCTTGCATTTAGTTTTAAAGGCCCATATCTGGCCAGTTACTCTTCAGTCCCAGAGTTTGTTCTTTCAGTATGGTAAGAGTAAAAAACCAAAATTCTTTTAAACCATTTGTGTTTAATTCATATTTTTGTGTGACTACTGTTTTAGCATAGATTAAGCTAACAAATATGGAACACATACTGATTGCCTTAATCTCTTTTTTTTTTTTCCTGACTGATGATTGTCTGCAAACTTTCTGTACCAAAAATGCTGTTTATTTTCTAGTATTAGTAGACACTAGTCAAAATGGCTGTTGGGTAGCAAGGTTATTTTCTACCTTCTTCCAGATTTTGTTTTTTGGAGTGCTTCCAGAGCCTTCAGCAGCAGTTAATTATCTGTTCACTGTTGGAAGTAGAGCACCATGCTGTTTGTGGAAGAAAGTTGCCTGCTGAAAAGAGGAAAAGGGTTCTAAAGCTGATTTGCACTGGTTTGTGCCCCTGGACTGTTCAGTGGTCCTCTTAATTACTTTTGCTTGATCTTAGTTCTGGCTTATAAATTTGCTCAGTGATTACACTAACTTGGATCACTGGGTTAGATCATCATTTTCTGCTCATTGATGTGAATTATTATATAATGCAGTGCAGATACAGAAAGATAGAATATTTAATATTTTAATTGTACTATAAAACACAATCCTGCTCTTGCCTTCATTGCCAGCAAGCTCCCATTGACTGTGGAGTCTGAGCACTTCAAAATAAATGTGGAGGGTGGAGCAGGAGAGAGGCAAGTGAGGACATGTAAGGAATAGTCAGTATAGTCTCAGTTTACTGATGCTCTTCTCTTGTACAATTATAAGTGAAGCTGCAGAAACTTCTGGAATTTCAGCATTTCAGTAATGAGAGTAGATACTATTATAGATGCCTCTTCTTAATCCCTTCTGAAGAAGAATGATGTTTGCTGTGAACTCTGATCATACACAGTGGCTCAAGAAGGATGTCTGTGCATATCACACTGGAAACCAACAAAGGCTCACTGGCCTGACAGCTGACACACCTGGCAGCTACAGCAGAAGTAACACACATGGTCCAATGTGTTCATTGTGTGCTCTTAAACAAAAATGCACCACCCTGAAAGACTTCTCTAGAGTATTCTTAAAACCAGAAATACCTAGAAGTGTTTAAATGCTTTAAAGTAGTAGTAATTTCCAAGGCCAATCAGTTTGAATCAGCGTGTTACAACTATCAGCAGGTAATTGTCATAAAAACCATCCAAAGTCACAAAGAATTTAGTAACAAAATACAATTACATTAGAATATTAAGTTTAGAATGTGTAATAATTTGAACAGAGGCGTGTGAATTTACTGTGAAATCAGGACCTTCATTTTTTTGATTAGATTATATTGTGCATTCATTGAAGATATATGTGTGTATAAAGGTCAGAAATCACAGTGTAGAGCATTGGATGTCATGACTATATGACAATTGCACAGCCCCAGTACTTTAAGCAGCTAGTTTGGAATCAGAGGTGTAAGAGATGTTTTGAAACATGTCAGTCTCAAAATATAAAGAGCTTGTAGGTAATTAAAACTGCCTTTCATCTGAGATATTTTATCCCTAATATTTATTCTTTTCTGTTCAAAGGAGAAACTTAATGTCAGATTCCTTTTCAGATACATGTTTCACCATAGTTTTAGATCTTAGTAAATTATCTACCATAAAATCCTGTTGGCATTATCTGGTAGGTATGAGACAAGAACATGCTGACAGATCTTTAGAAAGCAAGATATGCTGATATCTTTAAAAATCAGAATTGTAGTTTATAGCTTCCTATAATTTTAATGAGGGCAATTGCATATGTGTGAATCATTCCCATTTTTTGCATATGCTATAAATGTTAACCATTGTTTGCCTTGTGATCATTTCTGTGAGTGAATTTTTTACAGCCAGACTAAGGGATTACACTGAATCTATGCACAGCAGTGTATGCATTTTAGATTTCTCCTCTCAGCAATAATGACAAATACTAAAGCCATAAATGCTATTTAGATTAACAGTCAGATAGATTGTTCAATAAATTAAGAAACAGTTTTAACCATTTTCTTCAAATTATGTTAATCAGTTCTTGGATAGCACCTAAAAATGCAAATGCTGTAAAATATTAATCCAAATATTGAAAAGTATGCAAATTAGATGAGGAAAACAAAATAGGTTATACTGGACAAAAGAAAGTCAGACAGAAAGCAGATTCCCAGGCTTCTGTTAGCTACACATAACAGCCCCACACAAACTCTGCCCTGGTTTGTGGCCAAGTTAGTTAATGCAGCCATAGCTTCTATGTCTGCACTCACAACACAGTTACTGTATTATCTAGGTAATTAATCCATAGATTATCATAGGCTGAATGTGGTGTGTTTCCTCATTATCACACCTTCCACCTGCAAGCATTGCAGTTATTATGTTACAGATTGGAAAAGCAGGCTGGGGTGCTGAAGAGTTAATTGTTTGGGCCTATTTTAGTAGTCGCTGATGGAGCTAATGAAAAAAAAATTCCATTTCTCATGACCATTGGTCTTTTCACAAAAAGGAGTGCAGATAATGTTTCTAAAATGTCAGTTATTCTATCATTTTCTAGCAGTAATAATTTTATATGTGGCTAATTAACCACATCCTTTTCATTCTCAAGAGGACCTTACTTGTTTGACAGCAGAAATTTTTTGTCAGTGACAAAGTATTTGTTTTCCAAACTGGATCTTGAACATCAGTCCTAATCACATCCAGACCTTTGGCTTCAATGTTTTTTACCTGTTTAATGGATTTGCTTTTATTCCCCTTAATGAAGGAACTGGCAAGAAAATATCCTCCTGTGCAGTGAGTCCCAGCCAGGGCTAACAGGAATCTCTCTGAGTTTTAACCCCATGAATTGGCAGAAGCTGTGTTTTGTTGCTGAGAGCTCAGTTACCATCTGGTGCATTGAAAGGAGCAAGGACGAGCATCACCTTACAGGACAGTGAGTGGAACACCCCTCAGGCTAAGAGCAACATCTACAAGTAGATTTTAATAACAAAGACTAGCAACACACATCTATTTGCAAAGGATTTAGTCCCACTTAGTTCACCTAGGTATTGCAGTCAGTAATTACTAAATCACAACCACTATAAATCTGTCTAGTCAAGCAAGCAAATTAAATTTATGATTTCATTTCTTAGTACTCACATGACCAGATTATGCACACCATGAAGCTAATACTAATCAGCTGCTTTGGCAGTGTTGATCAAAAGCTGTGTGACTGAATAAAGATAGTGCCTGACTGACTTTCTGTACATGGCTATGTTGAACATTGCTTTTGTAGCTATGAAATCATCAAATTGGGATCAATTTGTTCCTAGTAAGCAATATCTTGTTGTAATCACAAATTGTACCAAAAGCTGTATCAGTTTTCAATGCGATTTCCAGCTTCTGTAGCTAATTTACAGGTCCAGAGAGCATGGCTCTGTCAATACAATTCACTGAGCACAGCAAAACTAGAATTTATTTATGCCAAAATGTGTTTTGAGGTTGGTGTAAAAGTAGCATGTATCACTCAAGTTGGAGTCGTTGACGTATAAAACCTGTGCTTTGAGGGGGCAGCTACTCTACCATTCCCAACTCTGTTTAATCTCATTAACTATTAATGTAATATTGCCACTTACACAGTTACACTAATGAAAGTATAAACAAGGCCTTAATTTGTGATCTGAAAAAATACCGAAGAGTTTGGCATTACAGAATGTATATGTAAATACATAGGCATACTCACTTTTCCTCCATTCCATTTGCAGAAATAAAGCCCATTTTGAAAACAGCTTCTTCATTTTGTAACAGTGGTTGCTATTCACATTTCTTCTCCTCTGACTGTGTCTTCTGCCTTCTCACAGCCCTGTGGAACTCCCTGATGATCACGGGACCATGAGTCCTCATGAGGATTTGTTCTTCCCACCTTCCCGTAATGATGATCCCTACTATGGCCCTGATTTGCCAGTTTCAGCCATTGGTGGACTGGAAGGAGATGAAGCAGAAACATTTGTGGTAGTTACTGATTTTTTTCCTTTTTACTATTGCAAGTCATTATACTTTCTATACAAATAGGTGTTAATAAATTCATAATTCTAATGCTTATTAAATAGGTACAAACCAGTAAATGGATCTGTTACCTCAACAATATTTTTGAAATCCATTTTGCCAGGAGACTGAGAAGGCACAATGCTGCTGCATAGTACAGTACAGTGTTGAGATGTTTGACATAGCTCCTAGCATATATCTGTGCAGTGGAGGTATGAGTCTGTGTTCCAGAAGCAGTATGAAGTGTGTCAGCATTTAACTGTGCCCAAGCTAAACTGTGCTGAAAACTTGAAAACTTATCCCCATGCTAAACTGATGGTAACCCTTACGTGTCCTTACTTCCCTTTGGGATTGCTTTCTTTTTGACATTGAAAATATTTCAAGCTATGAAAAGATTGAAGGCTTTTTTCCAGACAGAAACCACTGCTTCTGAAATACATTCTCATACCACTGTAAGTGTTGGATCTTGCCATTTGTCTCGCTTGTATTTGATTATTTACTTTTTATCCTCCCTTGAGGTGCTTCTTTTTAGAGGCTTCAAAAGTCTTCTCATTTTGTTTGAAATTTACTTTCATGTGACTACCAACTAGAAGTGTGAAAACATTTAATTTGCAAATCTGGGATTTTCTTCGAAGATTAAGACCATCAGTTTCTATTTGGTGGCTTGTGATGAATATGAGACACCAAAACTAGCATGTATAAGATGACACTGGCATTATATACTACATCTTCTCAATGGACAAATGGGAGTTCTTTATTAGTGTATGAAGTAGAGTCAAAAAGTAAAACCAGGAAATTATGTTTTCCTGACTTCATCATCTTTTTGTTGTCTCATACTTTCTCAATGGTAGAGGTTTTTAACTGTGTAACTAGTTTCTTATGGTTTTCAGGACAATAAAGAACTATAAAAAAGATATCATGTATTGATTCTAAATACATGTGAACTGTTCATATTTGAGATCAGTTAGAACATAGAAAGTGAAGATAATACATGCTCATCTGGGGCCTTGCCATTTTCTTCTGCCTTACTGCCTCTTAGGTTATGTGCAGATGATGAACTCTGCAAAACCCACTTTGTTCTTTATTCTGTAAAGTGAATTATGAGAAATATTGGAGAAAAAGCAGTTCCTGTGTTAGGTCTGTGAGGCTTAATAGAATTTGTCCTTGAATGGATGCCATTCTGTGCAGTAGTAAGTTCTTATGCATGAACTTGCAGAACCAAGTTGGGGACTTTTCCACATGGAAAAGTTTATGCTCTCAACCATGCTAGATATATGTACTAGATATCTCTATAGGGTCTTTGTATTCCCAGCTTCAGAAAAACCTAGATTTCTTTTTAGCACCTTCAATGTGATTATGTTCTTCTTATCCATAGAAATATTTCTGGAGTAAGAGTAAACTGTTTTAATAGTCTTCATGAAGATTTCATTTTCTTTCAAATTATATGGTAAATATTTTGGTAGTTATTTGCTGTCCAGTTTATTTAGATGGGTGTATTTTGGTTGTCAGTATTGGTAGGTAATGAACAAGTTATTTAGAAATGAAATGGTTTTTTTTTTTTTGTTTTGTTTTTTTTTTCAGAAATACAGGCTCTTGTTACTTTTGTTGTGGTGGTGGTATGTTGTTTCCTGTGTACTAAACTGTGAGGCTCTACACTCACAGTTTAACACTGGGAGGCAATGAATCTGTTTCTGGCATGTTTTCACCTTCAGGAGAAAGGAGATGGTAGCTGAGTAATTTTTTTTAGGGCTTGCATTTATTGTGCCTCACAGCACTAATTCTCTCCTCCACGCATGCCTGTGCACATAAACTCCATCTCTAACTGAGCAGAAAAACTGAGCACTCTTAGATCTTCTGAGCCCTGACACTGGAGAGAAATCCCATGCTTATGATTGTCCTGTCAAGTTAAGCACCTCTTTCCACCAGCCCAGCACTGAAAAGCAAGCCCCGTGTGCTTGCTGGCCTCTTGGGAGTGTGTCAGTGTTCCTTTCTCCGGAACCACGGACTGAGGCTGGCTCCGCACCCAGGCGTAACCACAGCGGGGCAGCAGAGGGAAGGGATTCAGATATCCAACTTTCCATCCTTTTCTTTCTTGCATGAAGATTTTCTAGATCAGAGTTTTCTGAATGTGCTTAATCACAGAATATGCTGGGTTGGAAGGGCCCTACAAGGATCACCGAGTCCACCTCCTGATCCTGCACAGGACCATCCCCAGGAGTCACACCCAGTCCCTGAGAGTGCTGTCCAAACTCTTCTTGACCTCTGTCAGCCTTGGTGCTGTGACCACTTCCTGGGGAGCCTCTTCCAATGCCCTGCCAGCCTCTGGTGAAGAATCTTTCTCTAATTTCCAACCTAAACCTCCCCTGATACAGGCCATTCCCTCGGGTCCTGTCAGTGTCACCACAGAGCAGAGATCAGTGTCTGTCCCTGCTCTTCCCCTCACAAGGAAGTTGTAACTGCAGTGAGGTGTCCCCTCAGTCTCTTCTTCTCCAGGCTGAAAAGACCAAGTGACTTCAGCTGCTCTTCATATGGCTCCCCCTCTAGAGCCTTAACTATCTTCCTAGCCCTCCTTTGGATAGTCTCTAACAATTTATTATCTTATATTGCAGTGACCAAAACTGCTCACAATATTCAAGGAGAGGCAGCCTCAGTGCAGAGCAGAGTGGGACAATCAAGCCCACTTGAATCTATTTTATCTCTAGCACCAATTTTATTCCGTTGTCTTTTTATGAAACTTTTTGTGGCAAGGATTCATCATGGATTTTTTTTTCCCTGTTGAGGTACTACTCAAAAGGGAGAGAAGTTCAAAAAAGTTCAGCATTATTATTATTATTATTATTATTATTATTATTATTATTATTATGCACCACCATACCATTGCACAGTCCAAGAAGCAACCTGGTTTGGGATTTACATAATCTCATCCTAGGATTAGCATATTTTTATGTGTAAAGACAGTCGTGGCAGAAGGTACAAAGGAACACTGCAGAAATTGTGTTTACCCAGAAAGCTTCTGTTTTGCAGAAGATCAGTTACAACCTTCCCAAAGATTTGTGATGTTCAAGCCTTATAAAATCAGTGAAAATGCCTATATTAGATGTTTTTCTGGGTGATGTAAAGCCCTATTTGCTATAAATTTGTTACTGTCAGCCATATTTGATTTATAAAGTAAATATTAATGTACTTTATTTCTGTAACATTTTTCCCCTGAGAAACTAAAAATGCTTTGTAAGCATAAATAGAATGTAAGTTACTTACCCAGAATCATATAACAAGGGCTTGGTATATTTTGCTAATGAAATCTAGGTACTTACAGATCTCTGTCCTATGTTTTCATCACAACTCCATCCATATTTCCTCTTTTTATAGAACCTTTAGTGAGACAGCAGGTGTTTTAAGAATCATACATAGAACCTTTTTTTTTCATCCATCATATTGTTTAGTGATCCTCTACACTACTGCACACATGCATGGTGCTTTGAATCCTCTCTCTTAAATGTTCTCCCAAGGTTTTCTTGTGTTTTGTCTCCCTCTTCCCCTCCCTGATTTCTCTCTAATCTGTTTTTTTGTGTCGTGGTACTTTTATGACCTCTGTTACTGTTGTACCTGAACATGCCACTCTCTGTCTTTAATAATATTTGCTGGAGAAGTTCTGTTCTTCGTGTTTTATGGAGGACAGATTTATGAGAGTTATTTTAGCAAAATGAAATTCAAGGCACATGGGAAGCCCAGGTCAGGGATATTTCTAGCACTTATTTGCAGATGGCACAAAGATTGGCAAAGCTGTTTTACAGAGCAATTTGGATTATACAACAAGATAAGCTATTCAAACAAAATGTGTTTTAGTACTGCCAGGTATGCAAAAACCACATGTTCACATTTGGCTATAAAGTGGAAGAATATTCTAAAAAGCAGTTAGAAAGGCATTTGTTGTGGTGAGGTCATAATAAGAAACCATTTAAATTGGGGCTTTTACTGCCCTTCTGACATTTAAAGAACCCTCTAGGGGCTCAGTGTATTGAATTTTGTCATAATCCTAGCATTAAAACTTTGGGAAATGCCCCTGTTATGGTGGGCCAATATCTTTGTGAGGATAGGGAAGATACTGAAGGGATTTCCAAGCTAGAGATAAAATTGTAACACATTCAAGTGCTGGAGAATAAATCCAGATAAATGCAAATTTTAAAATATATAGTTTTTAATTGAAAATATAATTCATCATTTAAACGAGTTTCTAGAGGGAGAAGTGAGTTCTCCACCACAGTCTCCAGACATATACTTTTTTGGAGAATGTTCTCTGTCAAGTTACTAGCTTCAGTGAAGGGATGACTGAATAAAATAATGCTGATGTTGAACATGATGTCAGACTCCATGTGGTAATGATTTTTTCCTTCCTTATCTTGAAATGTATGTAACAGCTTGTACAGATACTTGTCAATTGTTCATTGAACTTGTTTATTTTCATGCTGAAGCCTAGAAATTGTATTAGGACTTCAGTGCATCCCACTGCCCACTGCTGGACTGCAACCTCAGAAATATACATGGGCTGTAAAGAAGGATATGTTTTGGCAATTGATGCTGAGCAATACAGTGTTTCTGTTCTTCAACAAAAAGCTCCACCTGGTAAGAAATAGTTGAGTGTGTTTCATTCAAGCAAGGAAGAAATTAGATAGGTGAAAGCTTTTTGTGCTTTCTTCTGTTCTTCTATTGGGTACCTAACAGAAATTATAAAGCTGGTTTGTAGAACCCTATTTTTTTTATTAGTAGAGTAAACATATGAGAATGTCTTTTGAGATTCTGTGGGGATGTTTTTAACACCCAATAACTGACTTTCATTTTACTTCGTAAAAAAAAAACCCTGTAGCTACATCAACATTGATTAAATTAACTATATTTCCATGAATCCAGATCTTATTAACCAGCCCTACTAGATTAACATCAAACTATTAATATGCCAGCTACTAATAGTAGTACTAATAGCAGTACTATTTTTACTATTAGTTAAGTACCAATGATTTATTTTTTTTTTGCATGAAATGTTGGATAGTCTTCATTTGCTGTGTTAGATAAAGTTAGAAGGGATCTTTGAGGGCTCGTGAGTCTTCCAAAAACAAAACTGAAGCTCTTACATAGACTATTTTATAATGAAAACAAGGCTGCAAACTCTGCCAGGCTTTCCTGCAGAATGTGTGAAGCACAGAGAGTGAACAGAAGATATCTTTGGCTTCGGACAAAGACATCTGGTTATAATTTATTCTGGAATGGGAGGACCTCTGATTGATTGCAACTCACCCATGTGGTTTGTGTGCCCTATATGTATTCCCACCTGTCTTTTTTCATGGGGACCTTTAGCAGGCTATGACTGACTAAAGTTTCATGTCAAGGGCAGCCCATTCCAGACCTGCTTTTTCTGGGAATCCTGAGGTGTCTCCTCTGCTAAATGCCACTACCCTTCTGTGCCCATTCAAAGGGCTCCTAAATGCAGGATGCTGAGACACAGCCAGCCAAAATTGTTCCTTAAGCAATCTGTACCCCATGATCCTTTGATGGGATGGAAGGTGTCAGTCCAGTAGTGCACATGAAGTTCACACCTTGGTCAGGGCTAGGAGGAGTACAGGAATATACTTCTCCCTGACATAGAGCTGTTTCCCTAACAAACAATGAATTAGTGGTAATTGATAATCTCCTGGTAATCTTATTTTCTTCTGTTTACATATAGTACATGATTTTTTTAAGCTGCAGCAAGTGCCTCCACTTCATTTTTGGTAGTTAACACCAAAATAGAAGGCTGCTTTTAAAACAACCTAACAAACCAGCATTATTTCTCTTTTTGAAACTATCAGACTGTTAAATTTAGCAAATCAAGTGTTGGAAATAATCAAGAAATAAAAACCTGAGGTGTGACCAGAACTATTTTTGTCAGTTGAGTAGAATTCAATAAGAATATTGGCCATTTGGGCTTTTTCTTGGCCTTTGTGTTCATCTTTGAGTCCTGTCCTTAAACTGTATAATACAATGCTCTGTATTTATATTATACTGAAGCTTCTGCTTAATTTAAAATAGACTGTAATCTGTATCTATTTAGCAGAATGTATGGCCAGCTTTAAGCACATGCTGAATTCCTCATACTGTGTTGCAAACAGAATCATAACCAGCCACAACATTTCACTTAGGCATTATTTTTAGAGTGGCTGAATTTTCCTTGTAAGTGTATCTAAAAGAAAAAAAAAATCATTGTTAGAAATAAGAATACCGTAACTTGGTACTAGAAAGAAGATAAATCTGCATCTGAACCACTGTCCACACCAAGTTCATGTTATCTCCTTGTTACAGCTGTAAACTGAATAACAGAACTGTGCTTGCTCAGTTGCATAGATGGCAGAAATGGTAGATGTCTGAGGAAGAATGCATATTTTTCATTTAGCATACTGAACCTGGCATTTTGTTGAATAGAGTGGAATACAACTGACTTGTATTGCGATATTGACCTACAAACAAGATTGACATTTAAATTGTTTTCTTTTCTGCAGAGTTCATGCAGAAAATAGGAGATGTGGTGTCCCATGTTCGTAGAGAAGTGCAGAAAAAGAAAGGTATTTCCATGTTCAAATGAAGCTAATAGATTTTTAGGCAGCACTGCTGATGTCTGGTAATAATAATATGTGAGTACAGCTGGAAGTCACTGGTTAGAAAAACTCATCTCACTCTGGCCTCTGCAAGACACATTGTTGGCAATCTTATGTGTATTTACATGACAAAAGATTAATAGCTTTTTTTGCTAAGAGACAGCCAAATTAAAAGCCTTAGGAGAAACAGTTACAGCAGAAAAAATTCTGTTCATTCTAATTTAAATTGGAATAAGTGGTGCTAGCAGAGGTTCCCTACTGCTTAGTTTTAGCATTTCTTTAGATTTGCAATCACTCATAATTTATCTGAGTTAAAATTTAGAGGTTTGTCTCAAACACTTTGTTTTGGGCACCACAGTACAAAAAAGATAGAATGGATGAAGTTCAGCACATTTCCACAAAGGTTGTTACAGTCTTAGTACATGACATACAAATTTGGTGTGAGAAAACTGTTTGTTCAGCCTGGAGAAAAGGAAATGAGGGATTTTATTATTGCTTTAGCTATCCAATGAAAGGTTACAGAGAAGATACAACCAAAGAACACAGTTTGCATCAACAGGAATTCTGAGTATATGTTAGGAAATAAATACTTTCCCAGTGAAGGTGGTCAGACATTGGGACAAATTGCCCAGAGAAGATGTGGAATTTTCATTTTTGGGTATATTCAAACCTTAGCTGATATGAGTCTGGGCAACATAATTCAAGTTGGAAGTTGGTTCTGAGTTTGAAGTCGACTCTGTGCTGAGCAGGAGGTTGGATTAGAGGACTTCTAGGATCCCTTCCAATCTAAATGACTCTGTGATCCTTTTATTCACAAACAAATAGGAAATTATCCCAGATTTGGAGTCGCAACACATTGTTGAAATAAATTAAATTTGATATTTTATGTTGGCTTTGTGCTTTCAGGTCGCAAACCAAGCAATCTGCAAAATCCAGTTTTACTTGCCATGGAATTTTGTAAAGAGGGACTGTATGCAGCTGGACCTGTAAGGCATCCTTTGTGCTTTTAACTTACTCTGAGTGCGTGAAAATCTACATTCAAATGGAGTACATTTGCAGAGTTCACTGCAAAGACAGGAATTAGGAAAAAGTGAGGAGTTGTAGGACTATAAAGTTCCTCTCTGCTGTTGACTATATTACTTTGTTAAGGCTTGACAGGGAGCAAAGTGTAAAAAGGTTCCTCTTTGTACTCAAAGAAGCAATATAGGAGGACAATCCTTGTTTTATTTAAAAATACTGTAGAGAAACAGAAAAGAAGGATGGACAAAATAGGAAAGGAGAGAAAATGGCCAACAGAATTGCCAAATTATTTTGTGCAAAATCTAACTCAATATCTAGCCCAATCTGAAAATGCCATTGTACATTCCTGCTCAAGTGGGAGACAAATTCTTACACTGTCTCCAAAACAACAATATGAAATCAAAAGTATTATCTAATGAGAGAGTCTCTTGTTATCAAACGTGGACTGTCACAAAGAATTGTATTAAAGAACACCTTTGTGTTCAGAAGATTTATTATCTCAGTTTAGAGTGCTTTTTATTTAAACCTACTAAAGACAAATGACACCATTGGTGATGGGATGCAGTTAAACACTGCTGCTCTAGTGATTTTCAGATGATCTTGCAGTTTAGTTTGCCCTATAGTACAACTGACAGAGACCTCATGTGGATTTGTACTTTTCTGCACAGGAGGGCATTTTAATCTTTTATCACATCAAAGATCTGCAGTATGAGATAAAAATCTGTGCTGATATCTCACAACCCATATCCAGCCTCATATTTTCTCCTGATTACACCAGTCTGCTGCTTGTCACTGACCAGGTACAACATTTGAGATAACAGCACTACATTATGGGATATTCTTGGGATTCTGTATGAATATGCTGATGCTATTAGTACAAAATGTTTAACGTAATCACACAAGTTAACAAATTCTATCAGAAGTGAACATAGTCCATTCTGTGTTTTTACAGATCAATTGTCTCCTACAGATGGTGGAATGTAAAGTACCTAATGTTGAGATTTCCCAACAGAAATCCTTGTGTGTGTACAGTTGAGTACATGTTCAGGGTCTCTCATGTGTCCAAGTCATGGATCTACTGGGCATGAATTCCAGTCTTGATGTGTGCCTGCACAGGGAGAAAAGTGTAGCTTGGGTGTATCAGACCTACTGTGACTCTGCAGTAGAGTTGTTCTCTCTACAGACATGAAGTTTTGTATTGGTGTAGAATATTTATTCATTTATGGAGTAACATGAAATTGGATGTGTTTAAATTACTTTATTAAAACAAGTTTGAAAAACAAAACTTCTTGAAAAGATGGTTAGCTGGAGCACTCTAAAAGGAACTGGCATTAGCCAGTGTAAATTAATAAAAACCAGTAAGCTCAGATGAATCCTACTGGGCACATTTTACCTCAGGTTAGAGTCAAATATAAAAGTTCAAAGAGTGAAGCTCAGAAAGATGGGAGGGTTTTTTTTAAGTTTTCAGAAGCTTCTAATGAAGAGTTTCATATCCCAGTGATAGATTATTTCTCTTTATTTGTCAGGGGACAGTCTATAGTTACAGACCTGCCCATAGTGGAGAAGCTGTCAAACTCTTGGACACATCCAGCAGTTGTTTTCTGGCAGCTGATTTCCTTACTCCAGGGAACAACTACTGTGTGGTAAGAAATTGTATTATTTCTAATATAGAATAATAGCTCCTTTCTGGTAACCAATATGTTGCTAAGGCACAAAATGAAAAGCCTTGCAGAAATCAGGATTGTTCTGATATTTGTTACAGCTGTGTAACTTCTCATTAAGGAAGTAAATGGCATTCATTCAGCCATAGTCTATAAAAGGGTCAGAACTTGCCTTGGAATGCAGGTTGGATAATTCATGTTGAATTGGTTTTGCTGCTGATTTGTGTGACTTAGCTTGTTCAGGAAGATACCTGAGCAAAAGATGGATTCATTTCAAAGAATTGATGTTGTCCAACAATTGCTCTGCACAGATTGGAACATCCTGAGAGATCCTTCTGTGCTGGGTCCAGAGACAAAGAAGGCCTTTACTCATGCACCTGTCCATTCTTAGAAATTCCTTGCTTTTCACTGTCTTTTACTCCTGCAAAACAAATATCTTAGCCACCAATTCATTTACAGGCCATGAATTCTGCAGGTAGCCAGCCTAGAAAACCTGGGGTCGTAGTCTGTTAAGCTGGCTGAATCTCTTTGTTCACTTCTAGCATGGGAATGCTAAATTTTACCTGACTGTGTATGAGTAGTGTGAAGGTTGAGTGATCTCTAGCCTTACTTCTTATAAGCCTTGCTCCTTGTAATTGTGGAATTACAAAATTACCTGGATATAGGAAGAACTCAATTGTTTTGATACCCATAATTTTTCATGTGAAAAAATGAGACCTCTCCTCAAGGCCTTTCCTTTGCAAATAAAATTATAAGCAGGTTGTTCTATTGCTGGCAGGATGGCAGGAGTGCTAATATTGATCAAGCTAACAAATTTTTGCTCTAAATTGTCTCATTTTGCTTAAAGCTGCAGGAATGCACAAAAATTATTGGAAGTATTCCTTAAGCAGGTGTACCTTGCAGCACCTGGATTTAATGAAAAGCTTAATAATCCCAAGTAACTCTTAATCTCAGTGATTATTTGAATCTATATTCTGTAGGAGATCACTAATCACTTCCAGACTATTTGGTTATTTCATCCTATTTTGACTCTGTTTTTCTCTGTTCAACAGTCTGTAACAATTTCAGGTGAAGTACAAGTTTGGTCCTTGGAAGATGGAACTTACCTCAGCAAGATAAACCTTGGTACTGAGGTACAAGTAACCAGGAGCTTACATCATGTCTGATACTTAAATTTTTTTATATTTTTCAATTGATAGCATCATATTCCACAGATTTGCATCAATCAGTGCTGAGGAAAGCTCAGTAATGTCTTTGAGCTACCCATTGATGAGATTTAAAGATTATCTTTCAGAATGTTTCCTTGAGCTAATCCTGTCATGTGTTTATCTTGACTTCAAAGCAGAGGAAACATTTCAACCAAATGTCCTCATTTCAGCACATCTTTTTAAAAAAATCTAAATTTTTATGGTATTCCTTTTTTTCTTTTTAATGAGTAACAGAAAAGTTTCAAAAGTATAAAAGCTAAATGCCTTGACTGATAATGAAAAACAGGTTTTAAGAATTGAGTTGATAAAAGTATTTCAAACTGTTAATGCTTTGTCCTGATTTAAGATGCATTCAGACCCTGAAATCTGACATAGTAAAGAAAAAAACCCCTTTCTATAATAGCTGTACACACAAAAGTGCACTCACTGTTTTATTTAGGTGAAACTTCTTTCACTTAAAATCTGGAGAGTGAATATAATGGTTGTTTTTTTCTCTGTAAAGAACAGAATTAAGTTTTGATGTGTAGCTACAAAACATAGATAAAATTTCCATTATGTCTCTAAATACTTTCTTTGTTAAAAACATGTTTTTTTAAATAAACCACTTGTGGTTTCTTCAAATTTTAGGGACTTTTGAATAGCAAAGGAAATTGCATAGTACCAAATAGCATAATATATAAAAATATGTTGAACTGTTAAGTATCTTCTTCTCAACTAGGCAACTTCTATGGCTTGCTGTCCCTCCTCCAACAGTGTTGCTGTAGGGACCCAAACAGGTCAGATCTGTTTCCTTGATGTTACCAAAGCTGAAGCTCCACGGGTTGTTCACAGAACTTTTCTTTCCAAACTTCCAGTGCTGTCTTTGCAGTAAGTATGTAGTAGGGTAGAGATATTGTCAATTTATTGCTTGAGTAATGATACTAGTTGAACAGAAAAAATGGACTTTTTTATTCTACAAATAAAAAATTAAAATATTTTAACAGCTTCTACATTTTTTCAGCATATTCTGAATTGCTTGCAAGAGGTAGTAGCAGGATTTATATGAGAGAAATGTAATAAATCTGTATTTTAAGAAGGTTTAACTGAACACAGAAGATACTGATGTATAAGATCCTTTCTGAAAAATCACCATATGCAGTAATTATGCATATTACAATTTCATGTATCTGACTTTAGAGGGTTATTTCTCATTGAATATAAATCTAAGGTTTTGTGAAGTTAAGTTTAAGCCTTTTGGTCATCTCTTTCTATATGGTGGATTTTTGTTACCATTGCTAATTATTCATTTACTGGAAGTTCTGGAGATTACCAGTCCTCTTGTAATTAGCTCTTGTGATCTACAAGGCTTTTTTGTTTGGCTGGGATTTTTTATTGGTTGGGTTTCTTCCTCCCCCCCACCCCACCAATTATTGAAAAATATGAGAGTATTTTACTCTACTTTGCAAAAATAGAACTGTTTTTGAACTGTTAAACTTTAATATAAATCTGCCTGTTGTTTGAGACTCAGATATATCCCTTTTCACAGTTACCTAAGACAGAACTTTAAAAATAGATACAGAAAGCAACATGTTCAAAATTAAATCAATGCAAAGATGTGGGGTTTTTATTTAATATTATCAATATCTGTGTAGTAGTTTTATTTGTAAAAAAGTGAATGTAAAAGAAATTCTGACTTAACAAAGTTGTTAATGCAGACTGCTGTGGAGTATGATCAGCTTTAGATTGACCTCCCACTCACTTAGAAACTGCACTCTTAGCACTGGGCTTTATATCTGACCCTAAACCTGTAAACCCAGAAGCTGAAATTTATGTTTATGCATTCAGTGAAGTCAGCAAGTTATGGGAGTGAAATTATTTAACTCATTTATTGACTGTATTGAATTGATTTCTACTTGGATTTGCATTTTACCTAGTTATGATCAGAGAGGCCAGTTCCTCATTGCAAGAGCTACAGAAGGACACATCTTTATTCTAGATGCTCGTCCATCAAAACTATTCCAGGTTCTGGGATATATAGGTAATACATGTAGCAACATTAATTACATTTTCTTTTCTCTATTTTCTGCATTTAAAGTATACTTGTCAGTCAGGCTAAGCCATTCACCTTCCTTCTATGTATTTTCTTGGAGGACTAAACATATTCTTCCCACCTATTTTCTAAGGGCCAGAGTTCTTTTTGGAGTTTTTTGTTTTGGAAGATTTGGTTGGTTGGTTTTGGTTTTTTGCCTTTTTTTTCTCTTTGTAATTTTAGTTAGCAAATGTACCAATATTACCTTTCTTTCAGAGTATATATAGGTCACAGGGAAAACAATGGACTAGCTGACAAACTGATCACAGCTCCAGCACAAAAGTAATAGTGATGGCAAAGAACTAAAGAACTTTGTGGGAATTTGGACTAAAATACTGTAGGTTATAATTATTTTGTGTAATATTCTGTTTCAAATTTCTACCACAGACATCTTTAACATGAGAACTGCTGAAATTGTCAGCTTTGATGGTTGATAGTGAGGAATAAAATATTATGAATTTTAACTCACAAAAAAAAATTTGAAATTTGTGAATTTATTTTTCCAAAAGCATTATTCTTACAGATCATATCTGTGTGTATAGATCTTCACCATAATTTTAAGTATAAAGGACATTATTTTATCATTTTAATTGGTTTAACAAACAGAATTATATCTCCTTAAATAACTTTTGTAATTTGCCTGATCATATTCTCATTGTCTGGATGGTTTGTTAGAGGAAGGTTTTCTGATCTTAATCTGGCAGTTATCAGCAGATAGCCTCGAAATTGGTACAATTCAAGCTTGAGGTAAATTCAGATTTGACTATTTAATGTAATAATAATGTGCTGGTGCTTAGGGATTCCCAGCACCCAGTGCCTCAAGGGGAGTTGAGTACATGCAGCACTCCTGAGCTGTGTTCCCAACAGGGGTCTCACTTTTTGTCACAGGATATTTTAATTGAAAAAATGTTACCATGTCACAGTAACAATTTCCATTGATGTTCCTTACCTGCTTCAGTACTGGCAGATGAAGTGCTCCACCTTTCTGTGACTTCTGACTTAAAGAATGACTTAATTGAAGTGATGGTACTTCTTAATGTAGCAGAGGTCCAACAAGCAAGACTGGAAATTTTTCATCTGTCTTCAGCAATGATAACAGGTAAAAATTGAAATATATACTTAACATTTTCTAGGGCAGTAAGCCTAGTGTCAGATTTTCAAGTTATTTACATTTAGTTTTTAAAAGGCCTTACATTTTACAAACTTTTCAGAAAGTAGTTTTGTAGTTTTCAACAAAGTTAGTATTTTCTCTTAATATTCACTAATTTTCATCTTATTTTTGTGCCTCTGTTTAGATGTATAAAATGGGGCTTTATTTTCAAAGCTGCTGAAGATCTACAGTTATTGTCTTCATTTCAATTTTGTATCAGGTGCCTTGTCAGTCTTAATTTCAGGTGTCCCTTTAAAGCTCATATTAGGGAACTAATAAAATATGTTAACTTTATATTATTAACCTTTAATAACTAATAAAATATACTAATTTTATCAGCAAATAAAATCCCCTTTTGAACTGCAGTGCTTTAACCAATACCACCCAGACTGTGTGTTCCTCATGGCAGAGATTCCTAAAACAAGTTCCAGTTGAAGGCAATGGTGACATGAACCTGCATGCAAACTAATGAGCACTAATTATGTTGATGTAATACTCAAGAAGCAGAGTAAATTAGTGTATGCAAATAGTCTCATCACGGTGGT
The DNA here is from genome assembly GCA_013397555.1 of Urocynchramus pylzowi. NCBI lineage: Eukaryota > Metazoa > Chordata > Aves > Passeriformes > Fringillidae > Urocynchramus > Urocynchramus pylzowi. The sequence goes on from VZRH01003646.1 coordinate 1,105,659, forward strand.
TAAACTGTTTCCAGTACTTCTTTAGAGCCAGTAGAGCTATTGCTCTGCTTCACTGCAGTGTCCTGCATCAGCACAACTCACTGAGCTGGTGTTAAATCTAAGTATTAATTAATTTCCAATCACTTCCCTGAAAACCCTTGCTGAAGGTTATTTTCATAATTACATGATAGACAAAGCACCTGTATTGGTGGTAGTCATGCCTCTTCCTCCCTCTTTATTATGTCAATCTTTTAGATACTGATAAGTATGTGAATGAACAAGGAATGTTTAATGCTAGTGACCTGAAAAAGAAGCAGTATGATGTGGATTGCCCTTTGAGCTCAGCAGTCAGACTGAAGGATAACATTGTGTATGGATACTGCACCTGTGCACCTTTCATCTGTAAATACCACCTCTCTGAAGAGGTAATTCTCTGAAGTTGCATTATTTTGGGTGGTGATTAAATGCCAGCTAAAAAAACCAAAGACTGCAGATGAAATTAATATTGCAGGATATTATCTTAAAGAAATCCTCTCTCCACTCACAATACCGACTCCCTACATACTCATCAACTTTCAGTATCCTACCACTTGCTCAGAAACCTGGCAAAAATNGTCTGAAAGAAATCCTCTCTCCACTCAAAATACCTACTTCCTACATACTCATCTTGCTCAGAAACCTGGCAAAAATAATGTCCTTGTTCTATTATATTGGTTCTTAAAATCCATACAGCTTGCAGGCCCTTCACAAGGGGATTCTGTGCTGGAGCTGTGGGTTTGTGCAGTCAGCTGAGTAAGCTGGACATGCAGCTCCTGAAGGGTCTGAGCCAGCATCAGCCCAGGACTCTCAGAAGCAAACCCAGCCCAGCCTCACAACTGCAGCTCTCTGCAGCTCATAGGGCTCCTCAGGTTTAAGAGTCAAGGCAGGTAAAAAGGGGAATTCTAAAGGTCAGCATTCCTCCTTGACATGTCCCACCCTTTCTGAGCCAAGACATCCAGGCTCGAACGTACTGAATCCAGACCCTTCTGCAGAGATGAGAAGCAAATCAGCAGCACAGCAATGGCACTACTTCTTCAGCTCAGTAATCCAACAAATTTAAACTGCAATGCATGTGGTAACCCACAAACCTCTCATTAATTTTCTCAAAATGGCACAGATATCATCTGAACTGCTGCTAACCTTTTGCTTGTTTGGCAGAGCAAGTTGGAAGATCCATCAGTATTTTCATCAGAAAAGAAGATTCCTAGCAAACAGTTTGGATCAGGTTTGCTCTGTTTATCACCCAACAGCCAGTGGCTGGCAGCAGCAGCCAAGGATGGTGTTTTGTTTATCTACAACACTTCTACTCTGGTAGGTGGGCGTCTGGGCACAGGCTTTGTTTGATTTACGTGAGACAAAAGTGTGAAAATTACTTCCTTTAACTATAAACTTTTCCTCACTTGAATAGAAGGTGCTTGAAAAAAATTTCTGTTGAAAATGAACTGGCATAACATTATACAAGACAATTATTTTTATAATGAGTGTGTATACAAGCATGCAAACCACTTACTTCCTTCTTCAGTAAATTTTAGCATGGATAATTTTGCTACTGTTTTTACCTCCTGCAAAATCAATATACTACAAACTTGTCCCATGTGTAGTCAAACCTGTTAAACTTAAAAACCCTAGTACTTTATGTATGTTGTATTGGTATTTTGGATTAACTTTTATCTAAAAATAAAGAAACATTAAAATATTTTTAAAATTTAAATAATGAAAATAATTTAAAGACATATTCCATTATAAATATGTATTTGCTGATACTGCTTCTGTGACTTCTCTAGGATGTACTTGCTCAAAAGCATTGTCACTCATATCAAGGAGGGGGAATCAGATCCATGGTATTCTCCCTGGATGGCAATTTCATCCTAGTTAACGGTGAAAATGATTGTGCCCTGGTGTGTCTGAAGTGGAAGTATGTATAAAGTAGCAGACTAATATTGATTATGTCATTTTGTGTATCCTGATAGATTAATTTTTGCATCTATTTGTGATTCTAGACTTCTTTTTCTTAGTCTCAAAGTAAGGAGAAGAATTGGATAGAAATAAAAACATTCCTCTCATCTTTAGAGGCAGCCTGGCCTCCCTAGCTCAGGAAAAGTCTTACACTTTGGGTCTGATTGCAGCACAACATACAGGAATATCTTCTGAGCAGTATCACAGAATCACTGGCTTGGAAGAGACCTTCAAGGCCATCGAGTCCAGCCCATGCCCCAACACCTCAACTAAACCCTGGCACTGAGTGCCATCATCCAGTCTTTTTTTAAACATATCCAGGGATGGTTACTCCACCACCTCCCCAGTCAGGCCATTCCAGAACTTTATAACTCTTTCCATAAAAAACTTTTTCCTAATACCCAACCTATATTTCCCTTGGTGCAGCTTGAGACTGTGTCCTCTGGTTCTGTCAGTGCTGCCTGGAGAAAGAGACCAACCCCACCTGGCCACAGCCACCTTTCAGGGAGTTGTACAGAGTGATAAGGTCACCCCTGAGTCTCCTTTTCTCCAGGTTAAACACCCCCAGCTCCCTCACTGGTTCCTCACAGGGTTTGTGTTCCAGGCCCCTCACCAGCCTCGTTGCCTCCTCTGGATGCACTCAAGCATCTCAAGGTCCTTCCCAAACTGAGGGGCCCAGAACTGGACACAGCTCTCAAGGTGTGCCCTCACCAGTGCAGAGTACAGGGGGAGAATGACCTCCCTGCTCCTGCTGGCCACACTTTTCCTGACACAGGCCAGGAGCCGTTGGCCTTTTGGCCACCAGGGCACACTGCTGGCTCATGTGCAGCTGGCTGTTGAGCAGCACCCCCAGGTCCCTTTCTGCCTGGGCACTGTCCAGCCACACCGTCCCCAGCCTATAGTGCTGCAGGGGGTTATTGTGGCCAAAATGCAGGACTCAGCACTTGAACTTACTAAATGTAACCTGATACCTCTTATCATTCTCTAATCAGCTCTGGAAAGGGCTCTCTGGGGATGTAAGGGATATGATCTCCTGAGATACTGTTTTAACTCAGTGAAAAGGAGACATCACAGCTTTTATGGAAATTCTACTGTGGCTGTAAAGAGCTTTTAGCAGACATTAGAAGTAAGAGACACTTGGAAGTACAGTTTTTCTGCAGGAAAATAAGTGTTCAGGTTGATTCATAAAGATGACTCTGTCACAGCAATGTTTCTAATATGGATAATCCACCTTTCAGAATTTTTACTTCTGTGGAGAGTTCACTTAATGATACAATTCTAGAACTCAAACAATACAAAAATATGGAATATGCATTTTTAAACAACTTAATAATTGTGTTATAAAGAATATTTAATACTTTGTCCTTTTCCATAATGTACAAAAAAATACATCAGTTCCCTTTTTGTTTGCCAGGAGGATAAAGAAAACTGAAGTTGAGGAAGCTGCTCAATACTGGCAATTTCTACGTGATATACTGAAGAAGTCTACTTCATATGAAAACTCTGTTTTAAAATCTATGGCAGAATGGAAGTTTGACCCAGAATCCACATCAAAATCACTTCCAGTAAAGAAATTTAAAGTGCTTTCTTTATTTTTATGGGGGAAAAAAAGGGTTTGATCATTATCCTAAAATTGTACATGATAAAAATTGTCCTTAATACACTGATCCTTTTGTTAAAGTGGAAGAACACCCCTGAGGATAGGCTGAATATGCTTAAATAGTAATTTTTGGAAGAGTACTATCAAAGAAACAGGATATTTATGTGAAGATGACATTCCCATCTTCAGTTTCACTTGGTTTCCTCAGCCACAGAAAACTCTGTGAAAGTCAGTTTCTCCTCATGTGAAGTTACATGTCCTTCCCAGTGTGATGTTACTGCTGTACATTGTGTGTTACTAATTGCATGTTTTTCCATTTCCATTTTCCATTGAAATCAATCAAAATAGTGATTACACAGATTAGTCCAATCATTTGAGTCAAAAGGCTTTGCATAATGGCAAGGGTTGGCAGGATCAGATCTGGGGACTAGTTAGGCAACAAAATTGTAACACCCTCTAATTTGTTGGTGGTGGTGTTGTTTCTAATGGGAGTCCACTTTTCCTTTCATTTCTGTCTTTCTTTCACTTGCTCTCTAAGTACCTGAGATAGATGTTTATATCCTTAATATAAACATCAGGAAGCACCACTGAAATCTTTTAATGCCCAGGTGACAGAAGAAGATGGAAACGCCACAAATACCGATGACACGACTTGGATGGGCCAGAAAATACTGGAGGTATTTTCACAAAACAAGTATTAATCAAAGCCAGAGTTTTCAAAGGTCATTAGTCACTTGGGACCAAAGTATTTGCTCTAAACAGATCTAGTTTCAAAAGCTTTTCTCACAATTGGCCCTTGCTTTAACCATTGCAATGTAGACTTTTAGAAATTCTAGGCCAAGGTTATAAACACATCAGAGAAGGTGCCTAGCAATAGGAGCTCTGAATCCAGAAGAACACTTCTATACATGGAGTATACAAATAAAAAAGCAAAGAAAAACAAGGAGAAAAAAAGCCTGACAAATTCACTTATTTTAGAAATTTAAAAAATTGTTTATATTATATGTCAGAAAGTTGTCAAGAAGATTATTACCAGAAACCAAGCAGGTTACTTAATGAAAAATGAAAACATAAAATGTTTTTAATTAATGAAAATTTTCAACAATGAAAAACCTAAGGACTAAAAAATTCTGGGAGTATGCTTTATGCAGTTCAATGTGTCTGTAAGAATTGCACTTGTAATTACATCTTTAGTATTTTCTTTTTTTCAAGTGCTATTGCTGTACAACCAGTTTACAATGTGACCTGGCTGTAAAATCTGTTTTCTCTTGTGCAATTCCAAGGATCATCCTATTGAATTAGGGTTGTGTCTGTTTCAGTTATTAACCCCTCTGGCATTTTATTTTCTGTACAGATAATGTTCCTTTAGATTACTTCAGTATTTTTTTTTCTCTTGCCTTTTTTGTTTTTGCCTTTCAACAATGCATTTGTTGTATGTCAGGTTATGAGAGAAGAGACTCAGAGATTTGCTAACCAGAAGGAAGAGCTGCAAATGGGAATTAGAAAGCTGCGTGAAACTGTGAGTTTCTTACAAGGGTAATGGCTCAGCTTTCCAGTTTTGTTTACAAGAATACTTCCTTTATGGCTGTGAGCTCTAGTGCTCAGTTACATTTTTGTCATAAACTCTGAGCAGACAGGCATTAAAGAGCTGTGCTTCTTCAGGGACCAATGCTGAAAGTGCCAGGAGCTACTGTCTGCTTCTCATCTTCTGTTGCTCCAAATGAATATTTTGTAACACCCTCATACCTTGAGCTATCTGTCCCCTCAGCAAACTAATTTCTACCTGTCTAAAAACCCTCCATTATAAAATAGATTGTTCTCTCCTTTTTCTTCTGTTTCCTCCCATAAGGCAGTTAAAATTGCAAGTAATTAAAATAATTTTCTCTGATATCAAGTTCTATAGTATTTAAAATAGCATTTCCTCTATTCACATTCAAATTACTTTTTATTCCTTATATTTTCTTTAAAAAAGATTCAGAAAATGATGCATGAAAATGAGCAGGTACCAGACATTGAGAAACTCGAGCTCTGGGAGTTCAACCTGGATTTAGAAGAACAGGAACAAGTGCAAGCAGAGGCTGAAGAAGATGTGGCCAGGGTATGGCAGAATGGGGGAACATTTTAAAATTATCAGAGGAAAGGAGAAAAGTTATTAAATAACAGAGGATTAGCTCAAAGTTGCTGTTCACTGCTGAGAAGCAGAAAAACAGAAAAGTATTTTAAGTCACTTTTTGAAGCAGGTGAAACTGCTGAGGCAGACAAGGCAAATTGGAATATGATTTATGCCAGAAACTATAAATCTCACACTGTGGCCTTGGGATTGTTGCTTAAGTTCTAGTTTTCTTCTCATAGAAAATGATGCCTTCAGTACTATGCAGATAGTTTTTGGAGAAGATAGCAGTGATAGATTAAGATGATGAAATATTGATAATTCATTTCATTTGTTAGTCTTCTTTCAGTAACTCAGTGCAAATTGTCCATATCTTGTTACTTTGCACCACATCCTGTTATTTTCTCTTCTTTGTCTTGAAAGGCGAGGAGGGAGATTGAGATGGAGATTTTATCCTACTGCTATTTGCAGGATTTAATCAAATATGAGTGCTGGGATGACATGTGTGCAAAAGGACGTGCAGTTACGGTAACCTTTGCTTTCTAAGACATTTTCTGCAGTAGTTTATTTATTCCTTAAGGTACAGAGACAAAATAACACATTTCTCAATTGCTTGTGGTGTGGGAAAAACTTTACTTCTTCCCAAGGCTCAGGGAAATCTTTTATTCTGTTAATTTTGTCTGAGCCTGGCAGATTTTACCTTCTAAAGTGTAAAGTAGTGCTGATAAGCAAATAGGGAACTCTTTAATTCCTTGATCTCAGACAATATATTTACACAGTATTGCTAAAAGGAGAAGTAAATACTATTTTTCTTTGTCAGTCCGTATGACTTTGCTACAGAGAACATAAAGGCGAAATTTAACCCTGATTTTGCCTATTTTAAACAGAGGGAGATGAGTCAAACTGATGATACTGAATTATCCCAAGGTAGTGAAAGACCAAGTCATTTTACAAAAAAACCAAACAAACTAGTTCTGGTTTAAGTCTGTGGATGAAGATGGATCAAGAGACCACACCCATGGATTATTTTTTAAAACTGTATTTAATACATTGTCTGTACTAATTGATTCTCAGTTTTATTCCTGATTTGAAGCAGTCTGTAACTGTTTAACATTCAGGTATTGAACAAATGAACTGATAGAAGCATTATGAAGAACTTCTTACTTTGGGTTTTTTATTTTCAATTTGAGCAGTGCTTCCATATGGATTGTGAAGTGAGGAATTATCCACTGAAGGAACGTAGGAAAGAAGAGCTGGAAACTTTCAAGGAAGCTCTCCGGTTAAAGCAGGCTGAGACAGCTGATCTTCAGGTACAGATCATGATCTTCTGAGCTGGCATCTTATCACTTCTTTATCTAGTTACATTCCTAAGGCCCATTTTCTTGCTCTAGAAATTGGCCAAAAAAATTTGAAAACATAAATAAAGGTGAAATGTTGTTAAAAAAAAATGTATTAGTCTTAAATAATCACAGAATAGCTGAGGTTAGAAGAGCCCTTTGGAAGTTATCTAGTCCAACATTCCTGGAGCATTTACTCAGGGCCATGTCCAGTGAGGCTTGGAATGTCTCCATAGTGATAGAATCCATAAGCTCTCTCTACCTTTTCTCATGTTTGACAACCCTCAGAGGAAAAAGGACCTCCCAAGCCTTCTCCTTCCTGAGGGTAAACAATTCCAGTTCTTTCAGTCTGTCCTCACATATAAAATATTAAAAATCTTTACTGCTATTAGTGCCCTATCACTGGAATTACTTCAGTATTGCCAGTGTTGTACTGGGGAACCTACAAATGGGCCCAATATTCCATATATGATCAGTTCAACTTGTATTATTTTAACCACTGAATTAATTGAAGAATATAACCTCTAGAATTTTCTTCATCGTGTGCCACTGGATCGTGTACAAACTTAACACAGTTGCTGTGTTTCTGATATGCAGGCTCAGAAGAAAAATCTTGACTCTCAGACTGCTTTATCTGAGGAAGGAGAGAAGACAGCAAGAGAAGTGACTGATGATGGTGCACCTCTCTGCCTAAAAGGAAGCCTGAGCTCTCAGTATGGTGGGGACACATCTATCCTATACCACCAATGCGACTTGCACACAAAGGAGCAGAAACTCAATCAGACAATATTATTGAAGGTGATATCTTCTGAAATCTGTCCTACTGCAGTGACACACTTGTATCTGTTGGTTTTTACACCAGTCACAGCCACTGTTAGATTTTGGACATACTGACACTAAACAATGGAGAGTCACACCTGAGTAACTGAGACAAAAGCTGATAAATGCACTTAGTGCCATGGCTTTGCCAGTTTGGGTGAGGAAGAAAAAGATTTTATGAAATTGGTTATCCAATTTCAGGGTGTCTGTATCCTTGTCATGGTGCATTTTAGTAAATTGACACAGTAAGACAGACATATGCTTTCCCCTCTTTAAAGTTCTACTTTTCTTTGTTGAGATCAATTCTTTATGCTAAAAGAAGAATTTATCCACTAAAAATACATGCTTTTTTAGATGACTGTAAGGTCTGAGGTGTTCTTAAAAAGTCAGTTTCCAATGTTTGTTTGTTTAATGGGCACATTTTACTTACATGGAAGCATATTGAAACTGCAGGTTGCATCAGGACAGTATACCCTTTGCTCTGCCTCCCTGCACCTGTTATTTACAGTCTCTTGATTTACATGGTCACATGTTTTTTTCTTTGAAGCTCCTCCTTCTTTTACCTGGAGAGGGCCAAAAAAAAAAGCAAATAGAGGACAGCCTAATTTTTTATCTAGCTTTGGCAGCAGCATGTTTCTTTCAGATTCTTTCTTAAATGCCAAATGTGTAGAAGAAAATGAATAAAAATTTCTAGGGAAAAAAAAAGAAAAAAGAGATCATGTGCTTAAGTCCATTTAACAAACTTGAACTCTATGCTTATGATTTTCACAAAAAGGTTTTACCAGTTTATCTCCTTGTCACACAAACAAATACACACATTTATGATTCTGATGGCTTGAGGAGTAGTTTATAAACATGGATGGATGGGACCTGAACAGTACTGCTGTTTCCTTTCTCGGTATTCCAGGACGTCATTTACAAAGTGAAAACTGCTTTTAATGAGGAATTTGACAACGTTGTACAACAAAAGGAGCAGGAGATAGCACGAGTGAAAGAAAGAAACCTAAAGATCCAAGAAATCTTGGAGCAGCTTGAACTCCAAGTGGAAGTGTGGGAGCCAGTCCTTACAGATGATGAGATGCCAGAGCGAGCGCTCACCGTTCAGGATTCAGAGGTGTCTGAAAAATGCATCTTTGTATTTGACCCATTCAAACCCAGCTCTCTAATTCTTGTCATTTCCAGATATTGTGTCAGTGCTGAAAAACCTTCAAGCAGATGTGTCTGTATACTTAAAATCATCTTTTTGGCCCATTTTCTTCCCTTTCCTTTTTAGGGAGATAAGCCTTAATAAGGCGAACTGAAATGAAAAATGTATACAAACTTTATTGCTGTTTAAAGTTTTCAAAATGCCCATAAATTAGATAGAAATTCTTTGTTCCTGACATTCAAACTGGGTTTTCAGGAATTGCTTCCATAGTTAAGGGTTTCTCTTGTTTTCTCTGCGTGCCATTTTGAAACAAAGTAGTTTTAAACTAAAAATCTAAGTATTAGAGCATACTTAGTAATGTACTTATAAATTCAATTAATTATTTACAAAGAAACACCATATTGCTTATGCAATATATCCCACTGATCTTGTCTGCTCATGTGGCCAATCTTCTCCCATTTTTCTTTGCTCTCTCACCAGTCCATGTTATCCCACTGTAAGAGAAGGCATACACAAAGCACAATTAATAGCAACAAAAGTGATGGTAGTTTATATTTTAGGATATTTAAATGTAGTTTCTATAGCTGTTCAAAAGGAGAATTTTCATCTTGAGGAATATTGTCATAGAGCAGAGATACAGCAAGCATTGAGAATTTGTATTACACTGTTGTCATGATTTAAACCCAGTCAGCAGCTATGCACCACACAACTGCTCACTCACTGCCCCTTCTCACCAGGGTGAGGGAATCAGTTGGAAGGATAAAAGTGAGAAAACTCATGGGTTGAGATCAGAACAGTTTCATAACTAAACTAAAATAAAATATAATAATAATGACAATGATAATCATAATGTAATTAATTCAATTAGAGCATAATCATAAATTAAGAGGAAAATAAGGAAAATATAAAGAAATAAAACAACTGATGCAAATGAAAGAAAAACAATTGCTCACCACCAACATACCAATCCCCAGGCTGTGGGATGCACTGTACACCAGCTACTTGGAAGAAAATTAACTCCATCCCAGCCAAAACCAGGACCACCATTTTTCCAAATGTTCTTAATCCCTGTGATCACGTTTAGAGAAAAGAACTCTGATACAAAATTCATTTTTTGCCTTCAGATTAAAGCTGAGAAATACATGACTCAAGAGGAGAAAGAGCAGGCAGAAATGCTGGCTAAGCTTGAAATGGAAAGACGCCTTGCTGCTACGGTAATTAAAGAATTATTTTTTACAATCCCTTTTACAGGCCATTGTCTCTGTTTAAGTTTATTTAATTATTGTAGCACTGAAACATTCCAGTAATGTACTATGGAAGAATAAATTTAAACTGGTAGGTAATGATGATATGTGCCTCTTCCTTCTTATTATTGTTTACAATCAGAACTACATAGGTCAGCTGGGGGAAGAAAAGATAGAGTGTTAGACTCACAGTTTTTAAACATGTGCATAGGGGCAACTTAAAATACCATAACAGAGGCACAATTACAACTTCCTTCATCATAGCTTGTCAGTTAGCCAGGAGTAACCTATGCCTGTGTTCTTTCCAAAACTGTCAAAATGGCAGTTTTAGTAAGTTATTTGTTTTAGTAAGTTATTTGGCATATGAGTAACTGTTTACCAGAAAAAACTGAAATTTTTGGCATGTTTCACACACATTCCCAAAAAGCATCAATCTGCTTTTACACGCTGAATAATCTAGAGATAAACACTGTTATCATCCCCAAAACTTGCAATTGCTACACTTCCTTTTGTACCTTCAAGTATTTTTTGTGGTTCTTCCCAGGACGATGAAAGACTGCGTGCTCTTGATGACATGATGGGTGGAGTGCTGGAAATCAGGAGGGAAGACGTTTTGAAAATGGTGAGATGTGTTTCTGCCACATCCTTTAGGAAACCTGTGGGCTCTTCTGGCAATGTGAAATTCAACCAGCAAATATCCAACCTCACTGACCAAAGAAAGCTGGAGAACTGTAGAATTTCATTATAACCAGATAGACTCCATAAGAGAGCATACACAAAAAAAAGACCACAAGATTCTACTGCCTGTGTAGAATTACCTGTCATCACCTGTTCCTGTCATAGTGGAATACTGTAGGAACATCATCCATTTAATGTACATCTATTACCATTATAACATCTATATTGCTAGGGGAAGGCTGTGATCTTACAGAAAAACACTGTGTTTCATTTAACTCACCAAATATAGATAGTGCAGCAGTAGAGTAAGGAAAGGATGTGAAGGAGTGCCACAGAACAAGGGTAGGGCAGACCCAAGCACTCCTCTGAAATCAATCCCTTTTGGAAAATTAGGACTCCACATAGAAGCTTATGTTAGCATGGTGTTAGGTTTGGGGTTCTGAAACAGAAAATTTGGTGTCTCTTGTACTGACAGTAGCATTTGAGTACCAAATTCTTGTATTTTGCACGATCCAGTAGTGAAGTTCTGTAAGCCATTGAGTCTCTCTATATATATACAATATATATACACTAAAATTACTGGTGCAAGAAACAAACCAAAGCAACAGAATATATATGTTACTTTGACTTAAGGTTTGTACCTTACTAAGAAATACCTTTTGTTAAATTTAGTGCATGCAATAGTTTGTTAGTGTGCTGATGTAGACTTAATATTGCTTTTTAAGCATATTTTTCTTCAATACTTCCAGGATATTCCTCCACCTGATTTTTTATCCAGACCTGAGGATCTTTGGACTGAAGAAGAAAAGAAAGTATTTAAAGAATATGAGCAAAAAGTCAAGGAACTGAATGAAGATAAAGAAGAGTATAGACAGGTAAATTAAAATGAGGAAAAGATGCGTTTGTTCACAGTGCTCATGACCAAAGTTTCCAGTCTTTCTCAGAAGCAACTTCTAAAAATGAATACTAATAAATAGGATAAACTAAGAATAAATTATAATCAAAGATCATAAGTCATATTAAATAAATCCTGCCTTAGACAGAATCAGGCAATCTCCACTCATAACAATTACTATGGGCAAAAACTTTCAAAAGTTGTGATATCCTAAGAAGGTAACTTTCCTTCACAAATGTACCAGTATTTCTAAAATGTGTTTTTCAGGTTCATTCCCAAAGATTCTGATGCTATGCATAAATAATAAAATTATATTTATTCTTCAAAGTAGTATTGGAACAACATAGCTTTGTAGCCTGCCAGAAATCTCTTCCCAAACAAGTAATTTCTGTGGCCTTTTGGCTGAATTATACAGTTCTATATGTGCATTCTCCATCATCTCATATATATAGATATATATATATTGAGAGAGACATCAAAAATTACTTGTTCCTCCAGTTGTAATATTGCTGCTTTTGTCCTTCCCTTCCCCAGTTTCTGAGAAACGAATGGAGCAAACTTGAAGCTTCCATCAAGGAAACAACACAAAATTTTGATGAGATTGTCTGCAAACTCTCTGAAAAGAAACTGAAATCACAGATGGTCATCTACCAGGTAATGCAAAAAGCATTCATTTCTCTACCTCTGTGCAGCAGAAATGTTAACTTTTTTTATTACAATCATTTCACAGGAAGAACTCAAAATAGTCAATCTCATTTACACTTTACTTTTGGATGAAGAGTTGGACACCAGAGAAGCTGGACTTCATAACTTCCTTATGAAAAAGAAGAAAGAAAAAGTAAGTTATCATTTGGAATGCTGTTGTTAGGAGTGATGTAATGTTTACAGTACAGTTTCATGTGAAGTCTGCTCTTTCCAAACCAAAATCTTGCCATAAAGGACTTTCTGGCAATTTACAGGGTCTTTATTTTTTTTTTTTTTTTCAATTTGTACAGGTGACATACATTATAAATACATCTGGTTTTCTTAATAGGTACTCAGCTCAGTTTATCTGGAGTTCTTTGGTAAAACTTCATAAATTCAGAAGGGCATGCTGCTATTTGTTTGCTACATATAATGTTCTTTTGTACCTGGTATCAAGCTGAGAGTATAGTAGTAGGTCTAGGTTTCAATGAAAGTTTCTTACTGTGGTAGTCTGCAGGTTGGTTCTGGCTTTTGGGACAATATTATCCCATTTGCCCACTTTGTCTTCATGGAGCTGCTCATGAGTCCACAGATAATAAATATACTGCTGCCTCCACATGTCAGATCTCCTGCTCAGCCTGTGTTTGGAGCTGCCAGCAGCCCATTGAGAGCTGCAGGGAGGGATTCCAAACAGGCATCTAACCCCCACCACTAAATTGGCTGGACTAGTTTTAAAGCCATCTGAGGCCAAGTGTATACCAGCTTACAATTTTCAATTTTTTTCCCCCCATAATTTCTAAATGGTCCCATTGGTGCCACTTTTGGTCCATGGAAACCATCAAAAACTGTCACAACAGAAAGTTTGTCATGCAACAAAACTGTCTCCCCTGCAGAGTATTAGCATTTAACAGCCTCTATAAAATATGACTTTAGTATCCTGACACATAGCAGAACTCTGCCATGACAATGGGGAAATTGCATTCTAAAGTTAAAGTTAAGAACTCTCCACTGAACAACATCTGAGATTTTTTGACTGGTCTTACCTGAGATGACATGAAAGTAAAAAGAAATCTCTATAGAAAAAAAGGTATCAACATACGTTGTTACATTCAGTGTTTCAGAAGGCTTGTAAGCCTTTCTTAAACAATTTTTTTACATTCTTAATGGTTAGTTTAATTCAGCAGGTTAGTTTAATTTCACAGCTCTTCATCTTCTAGCAGTATCTACAAGGGACCCCTGAAGAAGGCACTGTATGGTTACTTAAAATAGCTCACTATGTTATCTCTAGAAATAAGGTGTCAGCTTCATCACTGTGTGAGAATAGCCATTCACTGCTTCTGCTGGCTTTTTCATTCCTGAAATCTCTTGGTTTTACTATAGGTCAAGGGTGCAAGAAAAATCCTGGCTGCAAAATATGGTGTTGAGGCTTACACAGGCCCCTATAAAGAGGCATTACATGAAGAGAAGGTGAGACTTTTGGAAACACAAGGAGTTTCAGAATTTAAAAGTTAATGTTCTATCTTCATAATGAGAAGAATGCACTTCTCTGTAAGCAAGAGTTCTAGCCAACTCACTGATCAATGAAATTAGGCAGTAAAGGACAGTGTGTGCATAGAAGAATTTATGAAATAGTGCAGATTCCTGTGATGTTTGGGAGCACTTGGAAAAGCACTGTATCCTGCATTTGTAAGATATGGGCAGGTTGATGCTTTTTTAAAAAATAAAATTGTGGTAACAAGAAAGCTTTCTTCCCCACCCCCAGAGCCTGGAACATGGTTTTATGAAGCAGTTTGCTCATATGCCTGGTGATCTCTTTGAGGAGCTTTTACAACTTTACAAACGTCGACCAGAGTAAGGTCCCTACAATTCCACTGTTTAAATAATAATAGTTCTCGTGAGTCAAGAATGAGAATACTGTTTATTCTGATAGTCTAAATTACATTGTCTGCTTTTTACTGGATAGTTAACAATAGCTAATTTCCTATCACACTAACAATTGCTATTTTGAATATACATTTCCTTATTCACTCCACAAATTCTATTTTAAATGCAATCTAAACAATCATCAGGTTCCAAGACAATTTTCTTATTTTGTATAGTCTTATCTATTTGCTTTTTGCAGAGATTGAGAGTATGAAATGTTCTTAGTTTTTTGTAACCTTCTATGCAACAGAAAATACAAAGTACATCCTGTCTGTGCTGTGTGTGCTCTAGGACCTCAAGAACAGAAACCCTCCTTGACACAGCTAACCCCTATGTGAAGGAATCACCTGAGGATTACCAAGATGCACTTTCCTTTTTAATGAAAGCCATGGATGAACTGGATAGTCCTCAGCACATGCCTAGTGGCTTAAACCAGTCTGTGTGGGAACATTTTTGTCTAGCTAGACGAAATAAAATGAAGAGTGAAGAGCTGGTATGTAAAATTCTTTATTTTGCCCATATACTTCTTGATATTTTTGACTCTTAAACTTTAGCAGAGTTCTCACATAGGGTCAAGCTAGTGGTGAAATAACAATGCAGAATACATATACTCCAGTGGCTTTTCAAAGTTTGTTCTGGCTACATTCAATTCAGAATAACAGGTGAACTCGTTCTCTAGTTCTAGCTGTAGTTCTTCAGAGGAAAAATTAGCTTATTAATATGGATGGATTTGATCAGAAGGATTGTGACCTTGATATGGATTCATTAAAAATAAAAAAACCATCATTTTCCTTTTCTCTATCCATACCAAAAAAACCTATAAGGTATTTGATTCCCATTATCTGTTGAAGTCATCCTCTTCCATAAGCATTCTACACTTGCACCAATGCATTCCAGTATTTTTCTAGACTCTAAAGAGCAATTCTTAACAAAAGATGGTTTTGGAGATGTATTTGTTCATTATAAAAGCATGAATTAATAAATCTGAATTATCCAGAGACAGATATACATGGAATTTGACCAAAAGAGAAGCAAATATTATTTCCCTTCACATGAGTAAACTATTCATATATGAACAAATAATTTCCTGAGCAAACTATGAGGATTGTAACCTTTATGTCTCATATGCTGTACTGAGATTCTCAAAATACTGGGCTGCATATTTATATATACAGATACCTTCTTAAGAACTTGGCTTCTCATGTCCTCTAAGAAGCTTGCCCTGACATACTGACAAAGTTGAAAGAGTTGGGAATGTCACAATGTTGCTTGCCTAGGTGAAATGGAAGGCTCTAGCACTGGCAGAGATGCAGGCCTGTTTCCATAGAAGAACGGATGAAAATAACAAGATGAAGTCAGAATTAGAGAACACTTTCCAAGAACTCACTTGGTAATTTTGTGTCTTTTCCTATGTTCAGATGATCTTTAATACTCCACTAACACATTACCAAAAGTTACAAACAAAATACAAACCTCTGTTCTCCTGCACACTTTTATCTAGGTTTCATTGCTGCTTGGACCTGCAATATTTATTTTTTTTCATCTACATAACATAATTTTCACTTTTGTTATCATTCAATAATAAATTCTAAAGTAAAATATACAGGAAAATGGCCCCTGGCTGGAAGTCTCTTCTGTTTTCTTTTCAATAGATATTAAGATTTCATTTCAGTAATAACATTTTCCCCAGAACATTGCTAGTATATGTTAAACCAAATCCAGTGCTTGAAAACTTTATGTATATATATACCACAAGTTTGAGATTTTGTAGTCACTTTAGCAGCAAACAGAAGACAGAATCTGTCAAAGAGTAAGCCCTACATGAACATACCACCTACCAGTATAAATAAAAACATTGTAATAAATATAAACAGTAATAAATATAAACATTGAGAATCTCAGGAGGATTTCTGTAGTCCTGTTGAAATCACTAAATGCTGTTTATGTTTTCTGCCATCTTAGGCTGAAGGAGGAGAAGATGAAGCTTCAGCAGAATTTGACTGTCCAGTTTTTGCTAAAACAAGGACAGGTGGAATTGGAAAGTACTCAGATCCCAGAGTACAGTGATGCTCTTCTGATTGATAGGAGCGTTGTTGAAGAACTGAATTGCGCTGTTGCGGTAATTTACGTTATCTGGAGGAAATTTAAGCTTTCTAAATAAATGTATTGTCCTTCAGGGGCTCAGCTTTTTCTCCAGTCTGACATCTAGTTTCAATTCATTACAACACACCAGCAGGCTCAATTGTAATCTAGAAGCTATTAAGCATTCTCTAATGTCTCTTCTCATGATGTAGAGATTGCAGTGCAGACTGCTTTCTTGATGTTTGATCAATACAATTCAGATCAATGAAATGGCGACAGTCTTTAGACACACCATCACTTACACACACATTGTAACTAGAAAATGCTAATGTCATGGGCACCAGTCCAAAAATTCCCTCGAGGCAAACTCACAGTCATGTTAAGAAGCATTAAAATAGTGGCTCACATTAAATTTAAAAATTAATGCAGTTTTTTATGTAAGGTGAAATTGGTGATGATACTTAAACCAGTTTTTCATACCCTCACGAAGTGTTCTTTTTTAAGGCATTCTAGCTGTACAAAAATTGTCTTTTACTGCTACTGTACAAAGCCTTCAGTAACATATGCAAAATAACTTAAACAGAGCAAGCTTGTATTTTGTAGACCTAAAATGCCTTTCCATTCTTATATAAGATAGATAGATGGAGGGAGAGGTTAGTTGTCATTTTCTTCATCTATTTCTATGATCTAAGTCTGTGACACAGAGCATAAAAGAGAACAAAAGATAAAAGATAACCATCTGGAGCAAAGTCTGGAAAGAGGCATGCAGTATAGCATGTTTAATTGACTAAAATTATGACTTTGGAAACTTGCCCATCTTGTTGCAAGCAATTATTCCATAATCTGTAAAGTGTGTTAATTAAGATTGATCTATTTTTCTAGGCTCAAGGAGAAAAAAAAATTACTGCCATGGTAGAATTTAAGGACTTCTCTAAAGGGATAATACAGCTGGAATGGGAACACAAGAAAATGAAAATGCAGATACAAGATCTGAAAGAGAAGGCTCGGGATATTGTAATCCTACCTATTTCAAAAGATTGCCAGCTAGTGAGTTGCTTTTTCTGATTTATATTTTAACTGCAGAAAATTATGCTGCCTACACCTGTAAGAAAGATCGTTTATATTTAAACCTCATAGATCTCTTATTACCAGAGAAACGTGATTCCTAATAGATCAACAATTCAGCTTTCAAAGGGAAGTCTTACTCATGAGATTGAGCAGTGATGAAATTCTTTGGGATGTTACAGTGTAAATTAAGGCAAAATTAGTCCTAACTCAGTGTTTCAAAATTGGCGTTAAATAAGGAATCAGAATTTTGCAGCCACAAGGAACAGATCTCTTAAATCGAGCAGTCCTTTCTAAGTGGAAGGTCTGAGGTGCCCCCATCTGGTATCGCACAGACATTTTTTACTTTGCTCTGCTCGGAGCCTGAGCGTTCCTACGGGAGCCTCGCCGAGTCCCACCCTCTCGCTGCCATTCGCTGGCGCAGCAGCAGGACTGGGAATTGTTTGCCAGGCAGGAGGGGGCAGCCGGCCAGCATGGCAGCACCTACACGGCTTTGAACAAGCCCAGCTGGCAGGCCAGGAAAAAGAGGTAAAGGTTGTGGGACACAGCCAAGGATACCACTAGGGGAAGAAAGGAGGAAGAAGAAAGGTTGTAGGGAAAGCCGGAGGGTTTTGCACTATGAGATGTAGAAGACTGTAGGGAAATTTTATGGTCATATGGTGATGATGTGGGTGGCATAAAGCTTTGGAGTAAGGAATGTTGAAGGATGGGTAGGCTGGAGATACAGCAGTGGGAACAGCTACAAAGCACAGAGGAAAAGTAAACTGTTGGACAGCAGGTAAGGATATTGCAATTCAATCAAAAGATTAGAAGAAAATTCAAAACATATGTTTTGCTTAATCTTCGTTTGTATTGCTGCTCTACAAAATGCTTGTTCTGAATCACAGTCACAGGACTTTCATAACTAACACCAATCACCAGAACAGCTTTCCAAAGAGGTGTTGTGACAGTGCATTGAAAAGTTCTTGTGGCAGATTTATCAGCAGTGTTGCCGTTAGCTCAGTTCATTAAACTGGTGAGCAGAACTCTTGCCCTTCAGAGAGAGTTAAACTGCCCATAGTAAAGGCATTTACCCGTTTAATCAGAATTTGAATGCCCTGAGGGAATTGACTTAGGTCACTTTTTGATTAGAAATATGGGGTTAGTGGGAAAGACAAGGTAACAGATACCCCAACAACAGAAATGGAAAGGAAGATGGCTTAGAAAAATGTGTGTGAGCAAGGACCTGAGACCATTTGGAATGAGTTAATGAAGCAGTGGGTGAAAAAAGTTTAATCCTGTAGGCAAGGAGCCTTTTCTGGGTCTTTCCTGTTTCTCCTCCTCTAACTAGAATAGTCCACAGGATTCTGCCTGTTACTTTGGTGGGACAGTACTCTGGAAGGATGAATCTACATCTACAGAAACCTGTCTACCGCCTGTTATAGATCCATAAAACATTATGGGGTTTACTATTTGTCATTTGATAAAGAGGTATTTTAGTAGCAGTGTGCTCAAGGAAAAAATCAATAAATTCTCTGATATGTCAGTTACTATGCAGATAGAACAATAAAAGAAATAAGAATGATTAGGAAGCCACTCGACAGAAAATAATTTTCCTCTCTAGCCTAAAGACAGACTGTCTTAGGCCTCCAGCTATGTTAGCTTAGATTATAAGCAAAAGCATAGCTTGGGGTTTTTGACAGCCTCAGCATACTTGTTTGGCCCTTGTTTCCATTATAAATATATAATAGATAGCATCCTTTTTAACAGCTGCACAGTTCAGTACTCACACAGCATCCAACCATATCCTTACAAGGTCCTTTTATGATCACTAGTAAGCTTTACCACTGCAGAATTGCAGTGTTTTGAGTTTCACATAGTATGATTTTCTTCATAGAAGGGTGAAATTGTTGAGAATGAACAGGCATAAGATAATTTCTTTCTGGTTTTATTTCTTCAGTTCCTAACTGTGCATAACTACGACAATCACATTGCTCAGCACCTAGCAGGGATGGAGCAGAGCCTTGGCGTCATGGATAAGGTAAATCCAAGGGAACTACCACATCTGAGAGACACACAGATATATAGATATAAATATAGATTATATCATGTGTTTGTCCATCTGGCTTTCAACAGTTTCCTCAACTTGAGCTGTGCTGTCTGCTGCAGCAGTTCTCCAGTGTTTGGAAGCAGTCACACATGGATTGCTGCAGAGACGAAGCCTGTCTACTTGCTCTGTTACTGGAATTAAATACTTTCCTATCCTGAGTATCTGAATGCAGATCTGCTAATCATTTCTTACACAGCACTGCCTATAAAAGTCACTCCACCATTTCTAATGAAGCATTCTTTCGGTCTTCACTGTTTATTATTTCTCTCCAGGAGCACCAGCCTGTTCAAAGTATCCTTCCCCTTTGTATTCAAAATAAGAGACACAACAATTTGATTTGCTGGCTACTTCATGTATTTCATCATTCAAATTATGACTGTCCTTTCTTTTAAGTGATTTCACTGGATTTTCTCCAAGTTGTGCTAGTTGCCATCAGCTTCCTCTTCAAGCTTTAGATTTATCTTGTCCCTTTACAGCCTATCCATCAGCTTCAGCAGCTAAGAGCATGTCCTTAACTCACTGATTCCATTGACTTCCTTTTCTCCCTTTGCCTTTTAAGTTTTATCTTTAATATATATCTTCCTGACCTATACCTCTTTATTCCTTGGCTGCTCCTTAAATTAGATTTCCATAAACTGAGATACCATGTGTAAAAGACACTTTAGAAAGTAAAGGTTACAGTGTGCTACTAGTCAAATCAACATACACGAGAGTTTATCAAGCTACAACACAGTGCTTAAAATTATAACTTCTCCTCATAAGTTTGTCTGAACAGTTTTTGGTATGACCTCATATATTTGCTTTATTCATCTCAAAATGGACAGTTGCACAAGAAGAATGTGAAAAACCATCAGAAAAAAGTCAGAGAGCTGAAGAAGTGTATCCGTCTAAAAGAGCAAGCGAACTACGAGCTCAGCCTGCAGCTGAAGGAAATGCTTGTCTCTGTGTCAGAGAGGATGCACATCTTCGAGGCAGCTGGTGAGTCCAGTGAGGCACTTTAAGGCACAAGCAAAGAACATTCAGAAAATAACTCCAAGGCTGGACAGTGCTGTTCTCCATCATCAGCTGAGGGGCAAGGAATGCCTGTCTGTTGTGTATGTCCACAATGAGCAGAGTCCTTCCTGCCAAAACCTAACGTGGTTACTGAAGAGTTACCTGGGGACTCCTGTGGCTCTTGTAACCAAAACTAGCTGAATTCCTGGAACTGTTCAAGTCAAAATATTACAGTAATTAATAACTTAATAACAGTCATTAGGCAACATGCTTTCATTTTTTCTGAGAGCTGTTCAGTGGGCTTCCTTCCACCCTTCCAAGAGAACAGAAAGTAATGTTGAGCTAAGAATAGTATTCACTATTAGGAAAACTTACAGAGATCTTTCCACTAGTGGAAAACAGTTACAGATTTGCAACACAGTGGGTACTTGCTAGAAGCTAAAGAAAGCATGCCCAGTGCCTTTTTGAAATATTTTGCTTTATTCAGTACTATAAAGGCTCTTAAGCCCAACTGTGAGCCTTTTTTAAAATGCTTGCCTATTTTATCCAGAAATTGGACTAACCCCAGGACAGGTCCCATACAGACTACACATCCCCTATGAGCACAGGCTAACAGTAATACTTTGTTTTCTGCAGACACACGGGATATTTCTGAAAAGATCACAAGGCAGCGTTACCAAGAGATTATAAAGCAGAAATATCTACGGAACCTTATAAGGGAACAGGAAAAACAGATTGCAATTCTTCAGGAAGAAATTGAAAGTTGGATTCCAAGAACACGCCATATTATTTAAAAAGCAGAGATGAGTAATAAATGAATAATACCATGGTCTTATCTAAGGGAAAAGAGTTTTGACAGCTGATTCTTCTCCCTGAATTTTCTTTCCACAAATTGTTTCTTCTGTAATTCCTTTAAATAACTTCCATTTGAAAGACGCACGGTTGTCTGATTTGCATTTTTTACACCTGGTCTTACCCCCATTTTATTTCAGTTGATGAGATTTATTTCTACTGGTTTTATTATATAAACCATATAGCTCATTACAGAAAACAACCATGTGTGCAACCTGGCCCCATCCCAAAGGCAGCTGTGCCTTATTGTGGTATAATCACCCACAGCCAGCAGGAACTGTGGCTGCTGCCACGGGAGAATCACAGGAAAACCAGGTTTGGAAGCATCTGGCCTCCTGAAATAGTTGCTGGCATCTCCCACCCCTTCACACTGAGATGCAGTGTATTTTCCTGCCAGCTCCTTCCACAACAGCTAAGAAAAATAAAGAACCTGTGATAAAGTTAACTACTGCTGGAGCCCGACCTACCTTCTCAGGCATTCTCCCTGTTTATTTCCCTGCTCCATGGTGTCAATCCTTCTCCTTTCATAAAGTCACACAACATCTAAACCCATTTCATTGTGAGAGCAACAACAGCTTTGATACCTTAGCTTAAAATTCTACAATAGCAGTTGTGATCCTGTACATCTCTTTCTTTGCTTTACCATCTCTAATTGGGATTTGTAAGGATTCTAATTACATCTCACTTAGACAAAAGGCCTTGTAGTTTCTGCTGAAACTGCCCTAGAAGCAGCATTGTTCCAACCTTGGGGAAGATAACTGGCCCCTGCACCAGGCACAATCCTCTTTTTGCACATGCCTAAAAAGGCAGAGAAATAGTGCTTTAATACTCAAAATGTGATTTGCAGTAAAGACTGTTCTGCATTAATTCTCTGTGGACAGCAAGAGTCAGTATTCTTTAGAGCAAGTTGTAGGTACAGGCTGAAGTCTAATGAGCCTTACCAATGGTTAAAAGGTTCTGTATGATCTTTGATTTTCTTTCTCTTGAGCTGTCTAAGAAATAACTCCCTTATTAAGGAAACAGGATATAGCACCTGCAAAGAAAAAAGGTAGGGTATAACCAATAAGAAAACAAGATTCCTAGCAGGGAGAGTTGTATAGTCATTAAGATTTATGTATTGTTGCACTTGAGAAGCAGTGATTTTAGGGAAAATAAAAAACAAAAGGTACCACGATGAGAAAATAAGCAATTTCAATTTAAATAAAAACAACTTTCAAAAAAGGCATTTGTTGGAGAATAAATGAAATTGTAAAGATTTATTCAGCTTTATGATGCTGTGTTTGAAGCAATCCCATTAAACAAGGCCTTGTTTTTCTTATTTATTTGAAGAGAGAAAACACCTTGGCTCTCAGATGTATAGAATAGAAAGTCGGTTTCAATTTTCTTGCCTTCCCTTTTATTACCTCAGGCTGTGGCAGAATGCTTGTGAGACAGCAGCCCTGAAGAGACTGCCTGGACCAGAACCTGAAAGCAACTGCATTATGACACACTTCCCTCAGTAGGAGTTAAAGCTAATAAAAACATCTTATCTCAGCTCTGGAATATTACCATCATGAAAATTAGTTATCTTCACTTAACTCACAAAATGCTGTCATCAGCCTTCATTGGCTGACTGGCACCAGGAAGACATATGTAAAATGGGTGTATCTACAGACAAACTGAACTCTTCCCCATCTGAACATGAACAGAATTGACAATTTGAGTTATTTCAATACAAGTAACCATGCACAGATTAATAAAAAATGGACTTTCTACCTGTTAAACCATGACTTAATTTTATTTTTATTAAATAAAAATTCACTGACCAAATCATTAAACCAGATTCTCCAAAACATCACCAGTTTGATTTTTTTCCATTAAGTAATGCCTTTTACAGTGCCTACTGTATGTATACACACAGCTTTACATGTATCTCTGGAGAAATCCTCCTAACCCCAAAGCATAAAGTCCATTGTCTGACCAACACTTCTGACACGATCAGAATTTATTCAGTCTTTTCTGCTTTTGTGTCTGTGCAAAGAAAGCTCTGCAGCTGTAGATTATGCATCTACAAAATCTTCTTCTGTTCTGCTGTAGTGCAGTAACTGGTCTTCTAACCCAAAAGTGTCGATGAGCTGAGTGAGACTCACTTTCTTGCCATCTGCAGAAAAGGCCGACTGCAGCTCATACAGCATCAGCTGGGTGCTACTTCTCCACTTCGCTATCAAAGCCTGCAGCTCAGACAGGTTGTTCTGAAATGGGGACAAACAAACAGAGTCATCATCTGCTGCCAGAAGGGGGTTTTGATACCCTGCAGATATTCTTATAAAATGCCTTAAACTGAGACAATACACAAACACCACAAAAAAGCCAGTGAGTAAGTACTGCCTCACCTTGGATCGATACATCTTCACCAGCCTGAGCCTACGAAGTAGCTCTTCCTTCTCTTGCACTTGTTTCACCAGCTTGACTTTCTCTTCAAGGGACTGCTGCTGACCAAGATCAGCCTGAAGCACATCCAAATTCTCTGCTGATCCACAGGGATCGCTCTGCTGTGAGGCACTTTTGGAACATGTATGTCCAGTGCCATCTCCTCCCAGGTTTTCAGGACCATCTTGTAATCTGGAGCAGTCTGTGCTTGTCTCTGGCAAGCACCCTGTGGCAGCACCAGCAGTGTCTTTTTCTTCGGTGTCTATTTTGAGCCGCTTTGCTGCTGTAAAACTGGCATTAAATGAACGTCTTGTTTTCCTTAATCGTTCCCTCAGAGCTGCACTCATTTGCTAAAAAACAAAATAAATAAACCCAGAAAACCCAGGTGGTCAGAATAATCTTAATTTTTTATTAAATCTCAAATAACTGTCTACCAATCATTATTATTTACATAGACTATGTAATATATTTAACTGTCATTGTAAAGCCAGACTTCCCAATTGTCTGTATAGCCTTCAAACACTTGAACAAAGTTCACTTCCTCCTTTTACATGTATTTGCACACACAGCTGCAAGATATGGAAAGGTGTAGCTCCACATTTTCTTGGACAAAATCCTGTATTCTGTTGAGGCAAAGTTACTCAACTAGTATTTGTGTAGAAGAAATATGGCATATTTTAACTTGGCTAATTTTATTCTATCAACTTCCCCTCTAGTTTAATGAAGGTAAGGGTTATTTCTCCTGCTGTTCCATCCTATACATCTGTATTAGAACCAGTACAAAATATCTGTGTTCTAGAACTTATTAGAAATACCTGTATAATTTTGACCTGTTCATGCTTCGAGATACTTTTGACCTGTTCATACTTTGAGATACAAGCATCTAAAACCACTTTTTTTCTTCAAAGTAACTATTTTTTATAATCTGTGTCTAACATTTTTATTTATAGAAAGGCACTAAAGTATGGGAGTGAGGGATTAGTTATGGAATACTTTCAAACCAGGCCTGTCCTGCATAGATCTGGATGCTGAGTGTGACAGTATCACCATTTCACATGCCAGGTTAAGACCAAAGCAGAGCTCAGCACTATGGAGAATACACAAAATGAAAGCATTGTACTTTGTTGCACTGCAGGCAGAAGTCACAGAAAGTCATCCTGCATGCACAGCAACCCAGAAAACTAGGATTTGAGAAAACTGAAGACGACAGGTTAAAAGAAAGAAGCAAAAAATCCACCTCACACCCTATACAGTATTTAAATTTATTAATATGACACTGGGTTATGTTGTTCCATCACTCTGTACTCACAGCAAGCATCTGCATTTTCAGAGCAAAGTAAACCAAGCACATTCCTTACCTGCACAGCCTTGTAGCTAGAGGTACAAAGTGCCTGTCTCTAGCCTTCCAGCAAGCAGTATCTCAGTGACTTCTGACTCCTTGATGATTTCACAAGCATTTTTGTTACTATGATCAATCACATTACTGGAAAAGTAGTAAGTTTTCATACCTGTTTTCCTGAACTAGTCCCCTGTGCAGGTGCTGCCCCAGAATCCTTTGCAGTATTGCACAAAGATGGCAATTTATCCAGCACTGGCTCTTCCATCTCGAGATGAATAGCTGTCTCTGTTAAATGACAGAATGAATTATGGTGTCAGTGTCACCTGATTATAATGAGCCATGTGGCTGCAGAAATGAGCAAAAAGCTCTAATATGAAATTCTAAGGCTTATTTTCTAATTGGCATGTTCAAAAAGGACATCTGCATAAGTTACACAACTGTTTCATGTGCTAAGTAGCATTTTGCTTTGTGAACAGCTTTTCTTTGAGAGGATGCATGACACTACTAACTGCCATGAAGTCTTTTTACTATCCATTGTATATATTATTTTTCCCCTTGCTCCTAAAGCTCTGTGGAGCCAAGAAGATTTTTGTTGTCCACAAATGTAAACAATCTTTTCTATAGAACAATATAATTGGGTATCCAGGTCTCTGAAAATAATCCAGTCTCATTTGATCCTTCTGGGGGTGCTGCTTAAAATAGTAATTACTCACACAGGTGGAAGTTTTGATTAACAGGAAACATCTCAAGCTCACTCAGAAAGGCACCTTAATTAAAATAGTTACGTCACACCTCCCAGCACGAACCAACTTCAAATCGATTTGGCAATATTCAATTTCATTTAGCAATTGTGCACCACCAGAATGCAGCTGGAAAATCAACAGCTATACCTCCACTCACCTGCAAATTGCAATTACGAGTTTTGAAACAGAAGCCTCTCAAGAATAAAATCCTGCAAACCAAAACTAGGCAACACAGGGCTGGCACAAGGGGCTTCCTCTTCACAGATGAAAGCTGCCAAAGCTTCAGTATGCCAAAGTCTTAATAACCCAGCAACCATGATCTTCCTGGCTTGATACCAAAGAATGGAGGTCCTCATTTATTTTAGAAGTCAACATTCCCCCCCAGCTGTTCAAAACCGAACATATGGTACTCTATTAAAAAAACCCAGACCTTAGTAAGGAGTTTAGTTAATTAGGTATTTCAGCAATCTGTCAATTAAACAGGAAGCCCACAGCATCCATTAAATATAACAGAAGTCTAATACTATTATTTCTTTTTGTAAGGAAGAGCCTAGAAAAAGCAACACCATTCTTATGCATACTGTATATCACAAATATGCAGTAAGTCTTTCCAAGGAACAAAATAATTTTAAGCCTAAGAGATAGCTTTAAAAAACCCAAGCAATCCTACGATTCTCTGCCTTTACTTTCTAATGCAAAATCGTTTTTAAATGACCATAACAAATACTTTTTCCACTGGTTTGCTAATACTGTTACTTGGCAGCATATTCACACAGATCTCCTGCACTCTTAAAATCCTTTTCCTGTACCTTCGGCTAAGAATCCTTGGCATTCTCAACCAGTAAAGCTGTTCACTGCACAAAAAATTTTGTCCAACAAGTAAAGAAAATTTGAATTAGAAGGGGAAAAGACAATTTTGCTTTTTAGTACTTACTTGACTTTTGCACTTTGGGTACGTCTCTAACTACGTCCTCTGTCTTCCTGCTTATAGCTACGTTATATAAAGGCACTCACTCCTTTTACTGTCTCAACAACAAAAGGCTCCATTAACACTCAATACTTTTAACACTCCATTAACACTCAAACTTTTGCCTTGCTAGTTTTCCACCCGCAGAGAAGCAGGATGAAGGCAGGGCAGCCTATAAGCACGGCCACAGACCCGTGGAGCTCGTTCTGAGGTGCTGCACCCCAAAAACGCAGGCACAGCACCGACCCGCAGGGCTGAGGAGCGAAGGAAGGCCCCTGGGGGAGCACAAAGCCGCCAGGACCGGGGCGGAGGAGGAAAGACCCCGGCGGAACCGCCCTCCGCTCCCTCGCTCCCCTCAGCGCTTCAACCTCCCGCTGCCGGGCCCGGGGCGGCCCCGCGCCTGCGCGCC
>VZRH01003646.1:1133235-1226805 GCA_013397555.1 Urocynchramus pylzowi
TCCCGGTCCCGATTCTGATCCCAGTCCCGGTCCCGGTCCCGATCCCGGTCCCGGTAGCGGGAAACGTGGAGCACCCTCTGGGACCTCGCAGACTTTCCTGTTGCATCTGGTCATGCCAGGGTCCCTTAGGCCAGCGTGGGCCCGCCACCCCGTGGCTGGGGTCTAGGCGAAGGCCATGTGTCACTTCACAGAATCAGTTAGGCTGAAAAGTTCTTTAGGATCATCGAATCCAGCCTATGACCCAGCAGCAACCATGTCAACGAGACCATGGCACCAAGTGCTGTGTTCAATCTTAAACACTTCAGGGGTGGTGACTCCGGGAGCTCCCTGGGCAGTCTGTTCCAATTCCACTCAACATTTCTATGAAGAAATTTTTCCTAGTGACCAACCTAAACCTTCCCTGGCCTAGCTGTAGAGGATAAGACAATGTCCCTGCAAATGTCCCTGTGCCAGGGAGGGGGGTTCTGCCTCAGCGTGGAGCGCTCCCCGCCATGGATAGCATGTGAGCTCCCTTTTGTCACAGCCAAGGGAACCACAGCTCTCCACCTCAAGCTGCAAAAGCCTTTATCCCAGGAACTGTCTCCTCGCATAAGAGGAAAAAGGGTAACTGAGGGATTCATTGGGAGATGCGTGGCCTGAGCAGCACTGTCATGGTTGTGAAAAAGAAGAGAAAATGAAGAAATTTGACTGGAGAAACAGGGAGATTGTGACTGTGACAAGGAGCAGTCCCAGCTGTGGCTGCACTGTGCAGTTCAGGATTAGAGAGTTCCCTGACACTCAAAGGCACTGCTAAGGTAAGAGTGATTTCCCTGTCTCTGTCAGCTGCACACCTGGCTTCCCCATGTGGATTTACTTTTCTCAAAACCGATTTATACAAAATGTTTTTCAGCTGTAACTGTCAGGACTGACAGAATGAGCTGAGGAAGCCATAACAACGACAGCTCCCAGCCCTTAGGGATGATGTCCCAGTGCTTCCTCCAGCACTGCCCACAGCCGAAAGGCCCGAGCTGTGCATCGATGCCTCACGCAGCTGTGCTGAGAGCTGCACGTGGGGTACAGGCACCCACATGCTCTCGCTGGATCCTGCCCTCAGCCTGTGTGTCAGGACTGCATTAATTTCCTGCCTGGTTCCTCCTCACCACTACAGATGAGGACACACTATTTTCTCTTCACCTTGTGCAACTCCTGTCTCTATTGAGACCAGAGACAGTCTTGAGCTGAGAGGTGAGTAAGCACTGAGTGTTGTAGGTGTGATAACATGTTAGCAGTTGCTGCAGTTTTGACCATGAGTTTTCATAGATTCACAAAGAGGATTTGACAGGGATGACAGCAACCTTTTACTTTCCTACAGTAAAAGGTATCAAAGCATTCAAAGCCCATCTACAACAAGTTGTATTGGGAAATCTAAGAATTTGAGGCCTTTAGATTACACCTTGTATAAGATTTTGTCATGGATGAAATTGATTTAGATATAATATTTTCAGTAGCAAACGTAAGAATTTACATTATGTGGTGTTGTACTATGTTTTGTAACCATCTACCAAAAAAACCCTGTTGAACGATACCCCAAGTGTTGAGGTAGTTTGGAAGCATTTTTTAAATTTGCCTCTTTTTTGGGTTTTGAGTTTGTTTTTTTAAACCTTCAGCTAATTTAATGTCACAAATATTTTAATTTTTAAATATGTTAAAAATGGACTCCTGACTGCAACAGTGAAAGTGCTAATAGAACTTCTGTTGCAAATTTATCAAGAGGGTTGGATCTCAGGTACTCTGGAGCTTTGTGATGGCATGTCTCCAAGTTCACAGGGTATTTCCTTCAATCTCAAGGATGGTCCCTACTTTAAATTACTCATGCTCTGTTGTACAGACATGTTAACAGATGAGTTGCACAAGAACAACAGAAAGTTTGAGATTTTAGATCATTTGCCAGGTGAGATTCCAGTAAGATTTACAGGAACATAACACATGAAAAAGTCATCCTGTGCATTATCATTGCACTTAATTAGAGCAACGCCCGTGTGCCCCACCCCGAGTGAGGTTACAGATTGTTTGGGACTGGGAATATAGAGCAATGGTGCCACATGTTGGGTGCATGAGTTTAGTGTGCTACATCTAGAGTAGAGGAAAGGAAGTATTGTCATCAGTATTCACTGATGGGAAGTGACTCCAGGAAAAGATCTTGTTCAGGTTGGTATTAAGTGTTTAGCTGTGTTTACTCCATTTACCTATGAATTAACCTGGTGTTTACACAGTACTGCAAAAACATGACTTGCCCAACACTTGGCTGGAAACTCCTGACAGAGCTGGGAACCAGAGTGCCATCAAGCACTATCCAGTGACTATCCAGTATTTTTATTGCAGAAACACAATATGATGGATATTATGTTTTCTTCAATTGGCAAACCAGATTCAGACTGAAACCTAGCTCTCAAACACTGCTCATCTGTTTCCCTTGAGGAAAACAGATTATCCATGTGTCATTGATCCTGGCATGTTTATGGCACACTGCAGAGTGTTTCTCATGCTGTTCCATTAAGATCACCAGTATGTGCACACAGTAGCACGTTCCTTGCAATACAGTGTTTATTAAGCACTATAATGCTGTTGTTTGATTTCTTTGATTCCTCTTGTGATCAGAATAGTTTGGGGTAAACAAAATAAATGAAAAAAAAGTGTAAGAAGTTGTGCACTGGGTAATAAAATTATTGATCTCTATTTGCTTGACATACCACTTCCCTTCAGAGGAGTTCCTTTCCCCAAGGAACCAAAAGGAAAATGTCCTCCTTGGTTTTATTTTCTTTGGTATTTCTGTGTTGACATTTTAGTGATCGGATTATTTTTTCTTCCAAGTGTACACCAGTTTGGCTGCACAGTTGAAAGATATTATCCATGTACCCTTTCAATAATCTTGTGGTACCAGAAGGGCACTGGGCTGACACATCAGCGTTCTCAGGACAATGACATGTTTTAATTCCCCTGTGGGCATCATCTGTAGTAGCAAAGTCAAAATGGAAAGTAATAGTAAAGGATACTGGCTTTGAGTTTAGAGACTCCAGTTTGAGCTTTATGGGTTCTTCTCTTCCACACTGTCAGGAGCATCACAAAACTTCCATTTAACAGTTTGCTGGGCACAACAACCAGGCCTTTTCCCCCTAAACATTGCCTCTGAGTATCTGGGGTGTTAGTCAACATACTGTGTCTTAAGGCACATACGTATTACCTCCTTCTCTCATTTTTCTGAAATCTGTTGATCTTGTTTAAAGCCAAGTGATGTATCCTGATGCATGAAGTACACTCTGCACTGTCTGCATATTCTCTCTTGCCTGGGGCAGGAGGGTGGAGTGCTTTTATGTACCTAACCACTGACTGCTGCAGAAAGTTTTAAAACCCTACCCACTTCTGCATCAGCCTAGGGCTGTGGCTTTGCTGGCTGCAATTCACTTCTCTGAAAGATGTTCTGACTTGCTTATAGCTATGTAAATACACCAAGGGTAGGACTTTATAAACCAGCTGGAGTAAAACCTATTTACTACAACAAAACCTGTCCTTGGGAGATGGATTCTGCTCTCATAATGGTGCAAATGCCCAGTAACTAAAAGTGAAGTCTCTGGAATTACATCAGCATAAACTAAACCAAAAGTAAATTTTTTTTTGCCTTGTCTGCATTACATCTGTGGCTTGCAATTTTTGAGGTACCTGTTTTGAAAAGAAAAACTGCCTGGATTTATTGTAGCTGAGGGGCACTGCAATTTGCCATTACAAAAGATAATGGAAGAGCCAGGTGAGATGAGCAGTGTAATTCTCACTGCTGCCTGTGTGAATAACCAAGTGGGTGAGGCCCGGTGCTAATAAAAGGGGTCGGCATACGAATGTCTCTTATTTCTGTGCCTCTGGGATTTTCTCTGACATAACCAGTCAAAGATTACAGTATGAAGTCTTTATGAGACTGTAGCAGACAAAGGAAACAATAAACAGACCTTCAATGTCTTTGCTGGAGAACTGGTTGATCATTATTTTAAGAAAATTCAAGTCTTTTAAGTCTAAGCCCTTGCCCAAACCAGTCCCTGGTACATCTTTTGCCATCTCTGATGGTCTGAGCATATTTTTGTGTTGGAAGTATTTGAATTGTAGCAGAGCTTGAAGAGTCATTTCATTTTCTCACATACCCAATGTAAGAGTTCACTCTGTGCTGTGTGCACATAGCTCTTGGGTTGCTCACATTTATCTGTACTGCTGGAAATGGTGAAGCTGAAAAAGTGAAAGTGATTTATTTGCAAGTGCAGATGAGCTGGTTTGAGCAGTTATCTGTAGGTTGGAGGCCTTGGAGGGAGCCAGTGGATTAAACTGGTGTACCAAACAAGTCATCCAGTGAGCATGTAAGCAGAGATGGAGACTTCTCCTGTTTCCTGAACTTCCTGTTTCCCTGTTGCTCTGAGTGCAGCCATGAGTGACTGGTGTTCGTCATCACCTCAGCAGCACCACTGGTTATTTTTTTGTTTTCGAATAACCCTTCTACCGAGCACACCCTACCAAACTGCAGCATCAGCAGGCAAGGTTTAAAAATACACTTCCTCCCTGGAAATGAATTAGATCATTTACCTGAGGCTAGAGAAAGCCTTATAAAGTAAAATTTTAGAAGTCTTTTCCTAAGGATAAAATGTTAAAGTGTTCATGGCAGTTTTCCATCTCTTATACTGCTGAGAAGAAAGTCATATCTAGAGGGCTGAGATTTCAGTGTGGCAGTGTTGTCAGGCACTGCCACCACCTTATGTGGCAAATCAGGCTCACAAGTGAGTGAGAGCTGGCTTAAAGCTCTCTCCTGATTTCCATACAGTTAATAACCAGTGTAACATTTCAAGTGTGCATAATTATTGTGAGATGGGGGATAAGTCTGTGGAATATTTATGCAAACCAAATCAAATGTCTAAGGACAGCTGCCTCAGAATTGTGAGGCTGGCAATTCACCAAAATTTGTGAACTGATATGAAACTGTCACTTCTTAATATAAAGGCGAATTCTTAAAATTCAAAATATTTAAGACACTCAAAAACAATGGGAACTCAATAAATACTCTTTTATCACCCCTTCTCCCAAAATACTCAGCTAAATGGAAGACAACATAATTGTTTTCAGTGCCATTTCCTTTAGCAAGTAAAATGGGCAGTGAAGCTTCTTTGACTTCTCCCTTTTTCTTGAGTGAAATATACTGTTTATGCTAGTCATGGCTTGTTAAAAAATAAAATTTTCAGTGTTTGTGACCTGTACTGCTTTTGTTCCAATTATTTCCAAAGCAATTTCAGTGCAAATTTTCCGCTCATATTCCTATCTGAAATAACTGTGTTTTGAGTCTCTTTCTCTATGCAGAAGTGTACAGAAAGCTTTACTGACGAGTGTGTAATATTTCCTTACAACCTCTGTGGGTTCAAGTGATTACTGTTATATTATTTTTACTGTTGTTGTGTTGTCTTCCTGCAGGAGGGCAGCTTGGCCCTTGTGACATTTGAAGTCATTGAGAAAGTTCCTGCTGAACTGAAGGGAAGCAGAGCTCTGCTGTCCTGTGGAACTTCAGTGGAAGTGTGGCATATGGAGTCAGTTAATGGTATTGTTTCATGTGGTGCTGAGGATACTGGAGTTGCAGCTGCCTGCATTAGTGTGTTTCACACTGTGTGGGAAAGCCATCAGTCTCCCTCTCAACACATTAAAGCAACTGTATTTTGGGTGAGGAACATTTGTCTTAAGTGGAGTGCAGGAACACTGAACTGGTGCTAAATGAACCAAGCTAGCAAATGCCACCTGCTTTAATTGATGGGATGTTTTCCCTACAGTAACCCAGGTAACTTCAAGTCTGTGTCCTGGCTGCAGTGACCTCCACCACACACATCAACAGACACTGAATAAGCTCTCTTTGTCATCAACTTCTTTGATGACAGCCATGCCATACCTTATTACATGACACTCCTGAAATGAGAAATCTTGCCATTCATTCACAGCTCAGTTATTCTGGTTTTGATGCTTTAAAATTTAGTGCATTTTTTTCTCGAGTTAATTACAAGCATTTCATGGGTAACATATGCCAGAATAAGCAATGTCATCACTGTTAAATGCATGGTGGTAACTCAGCACATGGGTATGCACTGACAAGTTTTCTCTTGAAAGGCTCCTCAGGATTTAGATCAGCAGATAGACCACTCTTAAATTTTACATGCTGTATGCCCTGCCTGTTCTTGAGCCTGTAGAACTGTCATGGATAGTCTTAAAACTGTTCACTTGATGTCTGGATATGAAGTCTTATGTGGGATTCATTTTTCTAGGATCCAGTGCACATATTGGGTGTACACTGCTTAATCATGTGTGACATGTGGGTGCAAAGATTAATCACAGATATCATCATCTGCTCCCTACAGTTTACTCTGTTTGGTGATATGTTTCTTTTCCATCTCAGTGAGGAATTCTGGGTCTGATTTTTTTTCCTTAAAGCAGAATTCTAACTATATAAAATCAAGCCTAGAAGCTGTGAAACTCTCTGGTTTAACACTTCCTAGTCCTGAGGTTTTCTCCCAAACCTAGAAACCTGCTTTCTCACAAATACCATTATAATGCAAGAGCTACTTCTTCTTTGCCTAACCAGTTAATGTGCCTAGCTGTAACTGCTGGTTTTCAAAAGATCTGTTCAACAACAAAACAGGAAAAACAAAGCAAAAACAAAGGGCAATAGGCAGAGCTGAGAATTGACAATGAGAGGAGGATCTCTTCTCCAGAGAGAGTGTTTGTGCCAATATCTGTTACTGAAAGGTGTTGATGTTTTGTCTTCTCAAGGAGTTTCAGGTTCCACTTAGTACAAATAAATATCTCTCTTTACCTGTGTCCAGCTTCTCAGGTAAACATGGGTACGTCTTGCAGACAAGAAGTAGAAATACATCTCAAAAGCCAACACTGAGAGAGATGCTGCAAGCTTATGCTGCCAGAGTCCCTGCATAGCACTGCCAGGAAAACTGCAAATGAAGAAATTACCCTTTCTGCTCAGTGCTGCAGCCAGATCTCCATCAGCTCTGCCAGCCTCATTATTCTAGATTTTTCACAGTCAAACCTGCAGTCTGATTTTGACACCAGACAGCCAACCTGAGGTACAGCGCTCTGAGGAGCCCACCAGGCAGTGGAGAGGTTGAAAGAACCTCAAGAAGCTAAATAATCAATAAGTTTTCCTTTTATTATAACTTCTAGTCCACCAAAGATTGATTGCCATGCATATTGCCAAGCCTCAGGAGCAGGCCAGAGAGGTGAAGTCATTCAGTGATGCACTTTTAAGACTTGGGTGTGTTACCAGGAGAATGGGAGCAATACCACTGAGGAGGAACAAAACAGGAAAGATGTGGCTCATATCTATTCCTTACAAAGGATTTGCTTTTTAAAGTGAACCTATGTGCGAGAACCATCCCCACAGATACGATGGAGAAGTTGCAATGATTTATCATCTAGATGTGGAGGATCAAGCCTCACACTCTGAGGTTACCATGACAAACTCTATTGCAGCTGTTAATTATTGCTGCATTTATTTTATAAACAGCAAAACCACAAGGGCCAATTTTATCTTTAGCTTAGGTGATTTCATGGGAATTGATGATTTTATATCAACAACTAATTTCATTTAATTAATTTGTAAGAATTTTGTTCATCTGCATAATTTGGGCAGAAGAAAGGTAAGTAAAGTGAGATAAGATTGAATGCTCAAGTGCTTTTTTTGTGGGAAGCAGCTGTGTAGGAGATGCAGGCTTCTTCAGTGTTTTGGTCTGTTAAAGCTATTACTAGAATTAATGCAGTGGTACTCCAAGATTCCCTTTACAGTTATGTCCCACAGCCATGTTCAAACTGGTGCTGTAGGTAATTAAACTGTGAATTCATCAGCTTAGGTGGAGGAATCCCAAGGGGTGGTTACCAGATCAGGAAAGTTTTCATGAAAAGATGGGGGTGTGTTCCGAGCATCTTTGGAATATATTCCACAAAAGAATGCTGAGTGTGGTTTCCCACTGATTTTGAAAAATGCAGACCCTAAGTAAAGTATTAAAAAAATGCATTGAAGGAACACTGTTAGTACATTCTTCCTAATTCTTTAAAATACTGTTTGCATTTGTCCCTGACAGCTCCTGAATACTTGACACAGACATATTCTATGAATATTGCACATTCACACAATGCACAGCAAACAATTGTCTTGTATTGGATTATACACTTGCTTATTGCTAAATTGTTTATGTGTTGGGAACTGCAGATTTTTTATTGTACACTTCACTTGTATTGCTTCTAGATGCTGGTCTTTTTTTACTAGTTTGTTGTTCTTTCATTGTGCAAACACTATGCATTAGTTTTAGGAAAAGGTGAAGGATTCTGCTGACACTGCAAATAGCTACAGTTAAGTAAACAGAACAGAAGTAGGAGCATGTAATTCTAATAGCCCCTTTAACACCAGCCCAGCAATGGTTCACTGCCCTCCCACCTGTGAGCTAATTGCTCTTGACTCTGGCAGTTGCTCAGTCTCTGTTTCCATTCCATCCTATTCCCACTTGGTCTCTGTCTGCCGAAGTTTTCATTATAATATTTTATGCACATGTATTGGCTTGTTGATTTCTTTATGTTTTGCTTGATTGCATACACTTGGCATGTGTCAGCTGCCACAGATGCTGTTCTGCCTGCTACATTTTGGGTGCTCAGATGGAGGGGATTGAACCTCTTCATGGATGAGGATGGGGATAGATGTGTGTATCCAAGTCTCACTGTGCGTTAGGTATTGGGCATGGCTGTTTATTAGCAGATGGATTTGGTTCCAGACATATTAAGAACACCAGTTTCCAATACACACTGTTCATGCCTGCACTCTTAAGGAAATACCTTACAAAGCTAGAAGTTAAACTCTGCCTGCTGGACAGGTAGATAAGGTTCACAACAGTTTGGCACTGGTCCTTCATTGGCAAAATAGGGTAGTTTTTACCTGCAGTTACAATTTTAAAGTCATTTGCAAAACTGCCAGATTTTTCATCAAAACAGTAATTAACTGAAATGTCATGCAATTAAACCAGACCAGCATGTTTTTGACAGCCTTGGGCAACAGTAGAAATTAAGTCCCCAGCTCAGCACAGTACTTAAAATGTGTATAGCTTTAAGCACATGGGTACTCCCTGTGAAGGCTGGAGGTAGTTCCCACTGGTTGGAGGTCTAGGAAACTCAGTGTCTGAGGAAAGCTGCAGGAACAGGAAAAGCTTAGTTTGGTGTTGAAAACTCTCATGGCATATGTGACAACACCATTCAAATACATAAAATGTAACTGCAAGAAAGGAGATGAGTTACACTGGAAAGGGAAGAGAGGAAGTGATTGTGGGCTCAAGATACTTGTTTGGAACTTCAAGACATTTTCTAACAGCAAGTATGAGAGTTATGGAGCAGATTACATCAGGAGGCTCTGAAACCTCATGGAAAGTTGTAAAAGTTTTAAATAAAAATTTGTGAGGAATAATTAACATGCGGGTAGGCTTTGGACAGAGAGACAGACAAGAAACCTAGTTGAAGGCCTTTTCACCTTAATTTCCACAGTTGTGTGATTTTATATGCTTAAAATTACACATGTACCATCAAAGTAAGTGTATAAGACTCTCACAGTGTTCTTCTTTATAGGCTTAGACAAATGCTGCTCTGACTGAAGTGGGAACAGTGGATCAGTGCTCTTATTTGGCCTCATCTTTCAAAATGAAATGCTTTCAGTGAACTCAGTGTAATGAACTCCAAAAAATACAAGCACTTGTTAGTGAGGGTGCTTCACTTCAGATCACCACCTATACTGTGTTTTATCCATTAGTTTTATATTGCCATTGTGCGTAACAGAATCATTTCTTAGTACAAATTTTAGTATTTGGGGAGGAGGTGTAAATATTTTGTTCTGAACGCCTTAATTTATGCTGAAAACTAAAAACGCCTTTAGGTGTTGTAGTTACAAAGCTTTCAGCTGATAACTTTAATCACAGATATTATTAAAGTAGAATCCAAAAAGCACCTTTGCAGGCACTGGGTAAGGAATGCAGCCACCATACCATGCATCTGGCAACCCTGTGATAATAAAAATACCCAAAAGGCTCCATGCCAGCAGGAACATCTGAAATACACAACATATGGAGTGAGGATGAGCCCAGAATGCCTTGATTTTAATAAGAGAAAGCTGCGTGTTATCACAGGTCTCACAAGAAGAATTTCTGATGGAAGCAAATTAATGAGAATCTGAATGGCTGTGAAATGAAAAGTTTGAGTAACAACTAAGTTTCCAGCCAGTCATCTTCCTGAGGAGAAGTGACAAACAACAGACCTGGCTTTTGGAAAAGGCAATACTTTTGTGCTTTGGATAAGAAACAGGATTTTT
Source organism: Urocynchramus pylzowi (assembly GCA_013397555.1). Lineage (NCBI taxonomy): Eukaryota > Metazoa > Chordata > Aves > Passeriformes > Fringillidae > Urocynchramus > Urocynchramus pylzowi. The sequence goes on from VZRH01003646.1 coordinate 1,143,635, forward strand.
CAAGCAGAGACATGAAAATAGAGATGGGCACAGTTAAAAAGTTCAGAGCCAAGTCAGAAAACCTGCCAGAAACTGGAAGCAGAGGCAACTTAAATAGCTTGGATCCAAGTTTTGAGTGTTCACTTGCGAATGTTTTCCTCAGAACTATTTAGGAAAAATAATCTGCGAGTCTGAAGCCAGTGATCAAGTCCTGGAAAGGAAAGCTTCCTTTTTCACCAGGGTTCTGCCCTTCCAGCTGAGCAGCTGGAACACAGTGCATTTGCCATCATGCCATCTTTCATCCCTTTTACTTTTGACTTTAAATACTTTCTTGATACTGGAGAAAAGCTGGTTTGTAAAATGAGATCCTCTTACAGGTGACGTTGTATGAAGGAGTGATAGAACCACTGCTGTCCCTGACTGGGGAGAGCAAGGAGTAAAAGAGTCACTTGCAGCTTGGGAACCAGATTATGTAGAAGCTTTCCCAGTAAAGACAGCTGCTGCTCATTATGTTTCTCTGAATATTCCTTGTTTATATGTTTGTTGTTTTGCTTATTGCAACTGAAATTGTAATACTTGTTTAGCAAAATACTTGTTTAGCAAAATGTAATACTTGTTTAGCAAAAATAGTGAGCTATTCCAGGAAAACTCCCCTTGTGCAAGGCAGTGTAACCCTCAGCCAGCTTGGGATCATCAAGAGAAATGAGTGAAAGAAGTGAAGAGGAAAAATGAAGTGTTCCTGCCTAACTCCACAGAAATGAGTCTTGGTGAAAAGAAAAAAAACATCTCCATCAGCTCTGGCATATTGGAGAGCTGGTCCTTCAGTTGTCACCTTAACATTGTCGTTTTAATCATAGCAAAGAGTGGCAGCTCAGTTAAATGAATTGTGATAGATGCAGCAACTTAGGATTGTCTGAGTTCCTACTACACATGAGCTAACTGTAAGACTGCCATGCATGAAAAAGCTGCATGATTTCTATAAAAATAATATTAACTCTTATTTTTGTTATGTAATTATTACTACTCTTTTTACTGTTACTACACTAGCAGACGTGGGCAGATCTTCAGAGACTGCATGGTCGAGAATGTAGGGCTGTGAGATGACTTAGTGATGGCATTGCAGTACCTGAAGGGAGCCCGTAGGAGAGCTGGAGAGGGGCTTATGGCAAACCTAGGTAATGACAGGACATGAGCTGAATGGCTTCAAACTGAAAGAGGGCAGGCTTAGATCAGATGTTAGGAAGAAATTCTTTACTGTGAGGGTGTTCAAGCACTGGCCACAGGTTGCCTAGAGAAGTTGTGGATGCCCCATCCCTAGAGATGTTCCAGGCCAGGTTGGATGGGGTTCTGAGTAGCCTGGTCTAGTGGGAGGGGTCTCTGCCCATGGCAGGGGGCTGGAACTAGATGGTCTTTAAGGTCTCTTCCAAACCAAACCATTCCGTGGTTCTAGGATTCTACCTCTGTTCTTACAAGGCAGAAGTAAATAATATGAGAGGGCTCACACTCATCTGTTCTCTTCTGGGTCACAAATCTTCTCTTTGTTTATTCTTGAACACACATTTTTGGGTTGGAATTAGCATATCACTTGTGGTTTGTATGGCAAAGGTGTGTCTGGCTAGAGATTTGCTTGCAGAAGCATGAGCTCTAATGAAAAGTGAGAAACTTGGAGAGTTTCCCATTCTGAGAGAATGGGAGCATAAACAAAATAACCATGAATGGTGATGAAAACTGCTTTAAACCCACATGAGAAGAAAGCTGCAAACTCAAAGATTGTCCTAGATTAAAGAACAGTGAGAGATCATAAAAAAAATTTGGAAAATACTTATTAATGATCTGTAAGCCATGACTTTTTGCTTCTGTAATATTGCTCAAATATTTATTCTTATTCTAGCTATTGATAAATGGTGTCTCTAACTGCATTGTGACTCCAGCCACAGTTGCCATCTTTTACAATTGTCTGTTCTTAACTGATTCAGAGTCAAGGCAAAAAAGAAAGTGTGAGGTCTGGCTTATTTTAACCCTTATATCTGTTTTTTTCCAAATGGTTTCTGAAGGGAAGTATTGAGTCTGTGTTGTGACTGTTCTCTGTGGATCTGGTCTGTGGATTCTGTTTCTGTGGGGACCTTTGTATGGTCAGGAATTCTGTTCCAGGGTCACGGATGTAGATGAGAAACTTGATTGAGATTGCTGAAGTGCTGTGTGTCGAAATAGAAGCAAGTCCACAAATGCTGTAATTTTAACACAAGATACAGGTGAAAGACACTGTGAAAGAAATAAATAATTACAATTTTTAAAAATCCATATTTAACAGCAGAATTTGAGAAAGATAGACCTTGCACCTTTTGGCCAAGATCATATAAACAAGCCCCGGTGTAGAGAAAAAAGGATTCCAATTTCAGTCTGTGCCAACTTCCTCAGAAGGAAGAACAGAGCAAAGATCTGTGTTATCTCAGCATAACCATCAAGGAGCGGGCAGCACACTGTGGACGCTTCACTCCAGACTTTTTCAATGACCAGCTGAAAAAAGAGCACAGTGCTTTCTGCAAACATCATACAAAGGAGTCTCTTTGTAAACAGCTAATTGACCCAACAAGTCAAGGCAGAAGTATGTTCTGGTGAAGACACCTATAACTTCCCTATGGAAATACAGGCACAGTTGAAGTACTAAATTTGAAAAACTCACACATCTCTCAATGTGAATTGAAATAACAGCTTCTCTCCTATGACCACAAAACCTAGGAATTAATAAATTCCCATAACTACTTGCTAAAAGAGAAGATGTGGAAAATTTGTGAAAGAAGTAGAAAGAGGACTGTTAATATCTCTGTCTTGAGGAGGATACTGGAGAAATTCTTGAAGACAGGAAGAGGTAGAAAAGTGTCGGAAACATAATTTTGACAATGTAGGAGAATGTTTCTACAGAAGAGACAGATGAAGTGAGAGCTACTGTCTCAATGAGATTGACTCATTCTTTACTTCAGTAATTTTTGCAGTGTGAGAGAGAAGGGTCTGCAGCCTCAGTACTGACAACACGTCCAAAGCTTCCAGCAGCCACGTGAGGTGTGTTCTGGAGAGCCATTTTACCGAGTCTCATGTCCCATCTTGTGCTTGCAGTCCTGCAGGAGATCAGCAGTCTTCCAGTCATGTGTATCGGATAATAATATTTTATGCCTCTGGAATGTATCCTCTAATAAAGGAGTGCCATTTAAATTGGGGCTTTGCAAGCCTGCACATGGCACGTTGAGCCTGTGTGCCCCAGGAAAAGCAGGTGCAGCATGACAGCAGCCAAGAAGGATTCAAGCCTTTCTGAGGACCAGTTCAGCAAATAAATAGCAGTAGAAACAGGAATAAAACAGTTTCACATGCTTTCTTGCCACAAGCAGTTATAACAAGTGCTGTGTCATCTTCGGAACCAAAATAAGATCCAGATTGCTCTTTTATTGTGTGTTATTAATCCAGATCTAAACAAATGCAACAGGAACAAGCCCAATCCAGCTTTATGCTAATGGAAACCAATCTCTTGATTTAAAACTGTTTTGCAATAGTCAGATAAGCATATGTTTGGAAATTGATTTATGGTTGTGAAGAACCCAGGAGAACAAAAAGCTGGTGTGAGCTGAAATGCCCATCCCTAATTATAACACTAGTCTGTACTGTGATAAATTCCTATCCATGATAAATCCATAATGATCAGTGGTAATAAACAGGGCTTGCAGCAGAGCATGTTCCCTTAGAGGGCACACCATAGTAGCCCAACAGGGATTTTCATTCTGTTGTTTACATTGGCAGTGAAAAGTGAGCACCACCCTGAAATGCTTGAGAGCCTAATCACAGGAAGTACCTTCCTAGCAAAGAAGAAGGATGATGTTGACAGAGACCATCTCTGGACAGAAATCTTGTAGAACTCTGCAGCCTTCCATTTAAAGTCTGACTCAGGAAATTTGCTGAATGGCCTCAGTCTTTATTTTTCATGTGGGATCACAAGAACTTCCCAGGATTTACAGAGAACATCTGTTCTAAAATGTTTGTACAACCCCCCCCCTTTTTTCCCCCCTCAGAAACTTTGCACCCAAGATTGTCAATTCCCTCAAAAACCCCATTATTTTAAAAGAAGCATTTTCTCAAAGCCCCTTCAGCTCAGGACAGACTGTCTAATCACAGGGTTGGAGAGAACAATGTAAAAATCACAGGTTTAAATCACTGTACAGTACATGTTTGCAAGTCCCAAGCGACTATATGCACCATTGGGATGACCTTCTCTCGGTTCTCCACAAAAAATCAGAATGTTTTGATTTCATTTTGTCATAGGTTTCAGACTAAGGTTTCAGTTCAGCCGTCCCTGAAGCAACAGGCCTGGTGCTTTCTTATTCCCCAGCAGTGATCTCAAATGCTTGGTCAGGTTCCTTGGACTGGGTATGAGCTGTGGGCTTTAAACACAATCTTGTGTTTTATTTCTTCTCAGTGCCCAGGTACTTCCAGGAGATATTCTTGTTCTATGCACAAACTCATCTGAGTGACACAGCATCAGTGGCACTTCTATTCCCAAAGATTCCTGGATTGTGAAGTAATCCTTGATCCAGAAATGACACTTTGAAACTTAGCAGGGAAAAGGACTTGCAGGGCAGGAATGTATAAGACTGGAAAAGGAGAAAGCAAAGGAAAACTGCTCTCGGGGACCCTTCAGGCACTGTCCCCTGCATTTGCCATCATGCTAACAAGAATATGTCTCTCTGTATAGGAGGTGAGTTGCTACAAATTGTAGCTGAGCCTGCCTGAGATTTTTCATCAGGATTTTTTTGCCATTGTGTGCCTTGAATTTTCTGTTAAGATTGCAGACAGAAATCATGCTTATTTGCCGACACCCATAATTTTCTGAGGCAGATCTCCAAGATAAGTAGAGCTTTTGTCCAGCTTTTGTCTCCAGCTTTTGTCCTGTATGCAGTTTGCACTGCAATTCTCCCTGTGGTGCTTTTTGTAAGGGTGCATAAACTTGAAGGCTTTGGACTGGCACAGGTAGAACTGGTAGAGTTATTTGTTTGAAATACTAATTGCTTGAAATTTCAACCATGGATGTGCTGGTGAGCTGTTCACAAATCATACCTTATTTTGTTTGGAGCTGCCAGAAAGACTTTTTTTAAGTATTTCATTTGTGGGTTTTTGTTGGTTTTTTTTTTCCCCATGGAGACAGTTTTTTGTAAACAGCTTGCTTTGACTTTTCTCCACTATGTGTATTGGCAACACCACAGCCAGGTCATCTGGCACTGGTTGTGTCCCTTTGCTGTCTGCCTGAAACATTTGATATGTGAGGTTAGCACACATAGTTTTTGTCTAAAAGGCACTGGTGCTAAAACTGTTTTAAGCGTTCACAGGCAGGAACTTTCAAACAGGCAGGACTTCTCTAAAAGCCAGGGGACAGGAAATTATTTGATTCTAAGAATGCAACTTGTATGGTAAGTAAAATAGTCAAGGACTGGTTCCTTTTGACCACGCAGACTGGGCACTGGGCTCGTTGGGAGTAACTACCAGCATCAAACAAGAGCCTCAGCCCAGCTCATCGCTGTGCTGCCGTGTGCAGCACGTGTTGTGGGCACCTCTTACCTAGAGGACAAAGGGAAAGGGATTGTTCATCATGCCAGCACTGCGAAGGAGAAGAATCTTATGGATGCAAATTGCTTCACTTAAACTCACAGTGAAACCCCTGAGAGAGGCAGTGATCAGGCTCATCTGCTTCACAACCCTGTTGCCTGGCAGATGCTATGGTGTGCTGGACAGCTGGGGTAGCTCCCTAATTTCTGTGGGGGCAGTGGGGTGGGGTGTGAAGAGAGGGGGAGGGAGAGATAACAGCAGGTCACCTTTGCACACAGATCTGTTTACATTGCAGCCTTGATGCCATTAGAGGTGAGTCTGACATGGGTGATGACTCCTGGTTCTGCCAGCCAACTCTTGCTGTACAGCCTGACCTGTACTGAGACGTAAAATGTGCCCAAGCATTGATGTGCATAAAAAGCAGCATGGGGGACAAGGGGGCCTCTAAGAGGTGTGTTTTGTTTGGATCTGTCTGTCACCACAACTTACATTGTCAGGAGCAGTCCCAGACACAAGGCAATGCCCATGTCCATCCCCTGTCCTTGCACTGGGCTGCTTGCTAGTAACTATTAGACTCTTATATAGTCTTATAAGATTCTTGATCACTGAAGTATCCTAGGACCTGAGAGATGGAGTTAGCAAAGTTTTTTGCATCCTGACATTACTCACCTCCCTGCACCCCAGAAAAGATGATCAATTCCCAGCAAGGCTTTTTTATTCATGCCTGAGGTTGCTCACGGTGAGTTTCCCAAGTGATGTGCAAACCATGGACTCAGGGCATTGAGTCAAGTTCTGACTCAAGAGGCTCTGGTTGGTTCAGTGGCTGCCTGGCTGCCTTGTGTAAAATCAAGGCATGGAGGGAACTACAGTTGCTATACAGAAATAGGTGTGGTTTCTTCTTCCTTGTGCAAACCATCCTTGTGTGGGCCTGCACTATTCCAATCAGCTTCTTGGCTGATTCATGAGTTGAGTAATTTATGTTCCAATCAAGACAGAACTATCAGACCAATGTGCACCTTACTCATTCCTCCACAGCTTTCTTTGAAGGTGACAAGGTATCATAACTTGTCTGCTTCTAAACCATGAACACACCTTAAGCTTTTAGAGCATGGCCACAACAAAACAAGCTGGTTCAGCTTTGAGAACCTTTATATTTGGACTTCCCTTGCAGAGTAAGAAGTGATTCAAATGTGCTGTAGCACAGCCCAGCTCCAGGAGTAGTGAATGGGCAGAGTTCTGCCTCATCTCAACTTTTTCAGTGCAAGCATCAGGTGCCGTAAACTCTTGGAGCATCTTTCACCAGGAAAAGGATGCTGTCTTCAACTGTGATTTGATGTCTGTAACTGCCAGCCTGCGGCATTGACTGAACGCTCAGTGTCTCTGCAGCTGCTTCTTGTGCTGGGAGCAGGAAAAGCAGCAAACTGCATCTGGTAGAGCATTCCCAGTTACACCCAACAGGACTGTGCCTCTACCTCAGCAGACTTCTGTGGCTTCTAGAATCAAAACTGAGCAGGACAGATGGGGGATGGGATGATGGTGATTGTTACTCCAGAAGGAGCTCACGGTGCCTCCCCTGCTCTAACCACCAGCCCACCAACCAACACCACTGTTAGTGCAGGAGTGGCAGCTGATGACCTGAAGCTGGGTCTGCTGCAATTCTTTGCACTCTGCCATTAGACACCTGACTTACAGTGACTCTGAGTATCTGAGGCAATCACTGACTTCAGTAAAAGGTGAAGCAGCTCAGGACCTCTCTAAATTATGTCATTGATGTTGACACTTGCCCAGCAGGGACCTAGGTGAACTAATCAATGTGTTTCAGCAGGCAGCACTCTCAACTCCATCTTGTCTTATACTGTCCCTGTGAAATGTGAGGTCAGTTTTCAAGAGGCTCTCAAGATGTGATTTATTTTCAGTTTCCTTTTAAATCACCTTCATGTTATACCCTACCTCCGCATTCTTTTAACTTTCCAGTGAGAAATTGGCAAAATGTCTCATGAAGAAATGCTCCTTGAGCACTTTGTTCTTAATAAACATTAAACCACGATCTTTGTCACAACATTGCAGGGATTAAAATACTGTAATTTTGTTATTTTATCAAAATTGTGATGGCTTCATTTTGTTTATACATAAAAAACCTGGTAGACAGAGGTAAGGGAGGGTGGAAATTTCTCCGGTCCTGAGAACTTTGTCTGAAAATGTGAGGTCCTGTCTCTTCCTCCAGTGAAGTCTGTGTGCCATTCCAGTACGTCTCCCTCATACTGATAGATTTACAGAACTAGAATATCCCAGTGCATTCAGTGCTGTCTTGAGCACCGTGTGTGTCTGAGGCACACACTGGATTGTGCTGAAAGTGAATGTAAAATGAGGTGAATGAAGTGCAGATTTTAGGTGCAGTTGATGACAAGAGGGACAGTTTTGTGTGATGTTCAAAGAGCAGGAAGTTCAGAAAGCTAAAGCCACCTTTATCCTTTTGTTCAAGGCTTAAAGCCAAGTGCAGTTTGACCAGCTCTCGGGCTGAGTTCTGCACCTATTAATGACTTAATTACCACATGCAGCTTGTTTCAACAACTAAGTGTTCTTTGATTAGTGTTCCAAAAGCAGAGTAATAGATGCTTCCTGCATGCAGGGAAGAAATTATGCTGCATAAATATCTGACTAAAGATAAATATAAATACAGGGTCTTAGAGACTTAGGAGATGCATTGATCAATTCTGAAGAGGTCCTGATCCCCATCAAAAACACAGGGCATGCCCTTTAGAGTGGAGTGCAGTGCTGTAGAGCAGCCATGTCCCTACACACCTTTGGAAATTTACAATATGGAACTTAAAAGAATAGAGTACTATATTGACAGTACAAGGCTACACCCCCTCAAAAGGTCTGGGCAAAAATCCACATGAAGGGTTAACTTCTTTCCTATTCAGCAGAACAAATCTGTCAAAATCTGTGTAGGGGGGGAAGAGCCAAGGTGAATTCTGATTCTTACAAAGTAGCATGGGGCACTGAATGGCACTGTTAATGTTCAGTAGGAGGGAAAATATTTACACAAGGTATAGTTAAGCTATAAAAATCTTTGCTGTAGGACACTGTACATATAAAATATACAGATTCAAAAACTAATTGAACAAACTAATGGCAAACCATCTGTCAAAGAATGACTGCAGTGCTGTCACTTTTGACTCTGTACACCAGGAAAATATCTGCATGTGCTTGTCCTGTTCAGCTGGTGTTCCCAGAGCTGTTCCAATGAGCTGAGGTAAGGAAGCAGGGTCCTGAGCTGGATGGGGGTTTGCTTTAACCCACCATGGCTGCCCTTCTGCTTCAGTTCCTATGCAGTGAGAAGTTTGCAGGTAGTATACATGGAAGAAATTTTGTTTCTTACTTAATTTGGTGTATTTTTATTTATTAATATTGCTGTCTTCTGAACAGAGATAAATATCTGTGAGTTGGCAAAACACTTCAAATCCCTCACTTGAGTTGTTTTCAGTCAGTTTGTAGTAGCTGGTAGTTCAGCCTGTTGTATTTGCAAGCAGCAGAATATGCTTAACTTGCAGGCAGCTTTGCAGGGGCATCAGCAAATGCTATGTAATTTCCTGCAAGAAAATTCCCAAACATCTCAGATCATATATCAGAAAGTACTGCTATACATGTTCATGTCTCCTAATATAAGCCTTTATACCTTTGGGATCTTAATAGTTAATCTACTTGAGCGAATAGGAAGGAGCATTTTTACTTTCAATAAAGTTTGATTCCTGGAGGCAGATCTTTTTTTTTCAGTGAGTGTTAGATAATTTGAAGGTTAGGGTGAGGCAGGAAACCACGACACGCCTTTGTTGGGACTTGTATAAGAGCACAGGAATAGAGAAGCAAAAGAAGGGCGAGAATAAAACAGGAGAAATAAAGAAGAGGTGAACATTTTTGGATGATCACTCAGGTTCCACACACCTTTGGAAGGACGTGATATAAAGTGCAGGTGGCAAAGTTTTGGTAGAAGGGAAGCAGTTGAGGAGAAAAAAGATTTTCATATCAGTAACTAAAGCACTCCAGGTAAGTTAGATTACTAAAAAAAAAAGCAGAAAAAGGTATCCTTTATTTTCTGTCTTCCAGATTCCTTTAAGAACAAGGCTGACTGTTCAGGCAGGATAAATCAGGTGTTGCATTTTTCTATGGGGAATACAATATAAAACCCAAGTTTGCTTAAGGGCTGGGTCATTTTGGGTTTCTGTTTGTCAGTGAATACTACTCGTTTGAAGCGAGAATCCAGTGAAAGGAGTTTACCTGCTGGGAGAAGCGAAATGTGAAGCCAAGTTGTGGGTACATTTTTAATGCATTTTGTGAAACGACCACAAAATCTATAAAGTTTAGGTGAATTTCTGTGTTCCATAAGTGTATTGCCATGGTGAAATGCAGATCATCTGTTGGCTGTTTTTAAAAGTGAGCAGAGCTGGAATATGCTGGAGTAGTAGTGATTGTAAATTGGAGGTTCAGATGTTGGATGCAGGGTGTAATATTAAGGAATACATCTCTAGTCGTGAGAATACCTAGAAGTGCTTCTGAGTGAAAGTTTGTGTTGCCATGGGCAAACTGCTTTGTCTCAAAGAAGTGAGTTTGTTATCAGCAGTGACTCATTGATCATGTATTTTGTGCTGTATTTTTGTCATAGAAGATTATGAGGTGTTTTGGTAACAGTAAGTCATAAAAGTGTGATTTGAGAATCAGTTTGAATCCTTTCTACAACAAGTCCAGCAATTTGACCATAGTGGCATAAAGTAAAAGATTTGCCTTTTCCTGTGTTTAGACTGACTTGAGTGAAAAGTACCTTTAGAGAAGGTACTTTTCCATTACTAGTTGCTTCATTTGTGAAATGGTGACAGCAGATCTTTCCCATTCTGCAAACACTTTTTTCATTAATACCAGATTGTTTGTCTCCTTTTCTGTGCCAGAGCCAAGAAGTTTGTGCAGGTCAGAATGGCCTATTTCTTTCTGAGTAGCACAGTTAAGTAGAGGTGGTGAGGACATATTTTTGAAAGGAAGGTGTCTGGCAGAGCACAGTGAAGTCTGGGCAGTGCTGTTGCTTGAGATGTGAGCACATACTGGTGTCAAAGAAGCCTGGACAGGGTGTAGGCAGGGCAGAATTTGGTTCCTCCAGCACATCCAAGCTTTGGCTGGGCATCTAACCTGCTTCCCTGGCATTTGCATCATTTCAGCCTACAAAATCAGTAGATTGGGAAGTATGATTTGGTTTACTCAATTCTGACTGTGTTGGTTTTGATAAAATGACTTGAAAGTAACAGCTTTTAGAGCAGAATGAGAAGATCAGATTCCTAGTCTGTGGGATCAAAAGAGATCGGGGATCGTTTTTTAACCAGTTCTTTTAGTTCCAGGCCAGTGGCAGCTGAAAGGCTTGGTTGAAAGGAAGGGGCACCTAAAAGACATGTGATATGATGGGAGACATAGTCAGTGGTAGCATTTGGAGACATCTGCTGAGTGTCAGAGTATTTATGATGAAAAGACTCTGCTGACATTAAATGTTATTAATCTCAGCACCTGCAGGTGCCTCTTTCTCCTAATGGAGTGTCTCACAGCAGGAGCCTCTGGAGAGAGGAGAGAGCTGAAAGCATGTGCTCTGAATGCAACAGCATTGTGAGATGAAAACTGGGAGAACATTGTGGAGGGATGAAAGTATCTGAAATATGCTTGCTTTTATTTTTCCACCAAAGGACACCTTTGTGGTTATTCCACTCCCCTTTGAAAAATATCAGTAATAAACTTTATTACCATTGCATACAATACCTAGATTCTAAAATTATAAGAAGAGATTGAATATCCCATCTCAGAATGGCTTAATGTCCTTGCCAGTGTTGCACTGCAGTGAAGTGGAACAGGAGATGCAAGAGTTACCCTGCATGGTCAGGCTTTTGTGGAAAGCACAGATCTGAGCACATCGTGCACTGCTGGGCAGTTATTACTGGATATTACTATATCCAGCACTGCTTTCAGTGCTGCACAGAGAAGAAGCAGCCTGCACTAGTGTGGCAGTGCCACACCTCTCCTGGTTTCTAGTGCCAATAATGGCTGCTAGTTCTCACTTTCTGTGGGTGCCACAAGCACGCTACAGCCCCTGAGCTTATGTAGAAGGGGCCATAGTGTTGCTGTCTTACCTTCCTGCACTGTTTGAGTGACCCCACTTCACAAGTTGCTGCTTGTTGCTCAGAGATGACTGCAGATGACTTCTCTGATTCAACAGTGCCGTTGCTGTGCCACAGACATAGCCCACAGCTATGCCTTTGTGGCTCCAGATAGGAGCTGGGGAGATGAGTCAGGCCTGGCAGGTAATGGAAATGCAGCACAGTCAGTCTGCTGGCATCCATGTGCCAAGCACACATGCAAAGGCACTGTGTGCTGGGGCTGGACTGTGGCATGCATGGCTCCAAAGATGGACTTCAACCTATTTTTTTTTTTCCTAAGTGATATCACAGCAAGATACTTCACTTTCTCAAGGGAAGGCTAAGATGCAGAAGAGGCATTCACTCCATGGTGGTGCTAGCCTCTTCCAGCACCCATAACCAGCACCACCTCCCAAAAGCAGAGATAAAGTGAGGTTCTACGAAGCAGTAGGAAAGCAGTTTCCAAATACAATTTGTGCTCCTTGCCAAAAACATTGACAAAGCCAACAGTGCTGACATCTAGACAACAGCTTCCAGGATCTGTTTTTAGGGAGAGAGCTTGAAAGAGATTTCCACTGTTGATGCAGTAAGGAAGAGTTGCAGAGATAATGCCTCTCCTTGGAGTGAATGACCAGAAACCCTTAATGTTGCAGGGGACTGTTACCCTGCTGGAGGAGGAACCCTCCTAATGCGTGTAGCTCAAGTCTTGCATGTGTGTTGGGATCAACACCCTGGAAAATCCCTTGGAAATCCCTAATGTTAGCAAGCACCCTAAGGGTTGAACGGCATCCTGCTGCCACCAGGCTGTGTAAGGACTTGGATGTGGCCTCAGGAGCTCCACTTACAGGGCTGTTTAGTCAAGCTCAGGGTCAGCAGTGCAGAGTGAGGGCTGTGGGCACTGTGGTGTTCTCTGCAAAGTGCAGATGAGTCTGTCATAGGGGTCTAAAGTGGCTTGCCTGGCACTGTGCCTTCTCCACTCAAATTGTTCCTGCCCAGCTCTGGGAATAGCGGGAGCTGGTTAAAGACAGAATTAATCTGAATGTTGGATATTCCTGCAGATTCTCTGCTGCATCTTGCCTTGTGTCAGTGTTTATGCCTGGGCAGTACAAGTGTAACATCAAGGGAGCTGTGGTTTATTGAAGAGTAAAAGGAATCATGAGGATCAAACTCAAATTTAACAGAACTGGGGGACATGGTCTTGGGTTCTGCATCAAACTTGGAAGAGACTTTGCCCAAATCTTTTTTTAGACTCAGCATCTTAAATGTGTTGGTTTTGGTACAGCTGGGCCTTCAGTTTAAAGGAGGAGACTTCAAATCCAGTGAAGAGTTTTGGCCTATGGTGAGCTTATGTGTAAATTAAAATCTCTTCCTTCTCATTGCCTGTGGCTGCACAAGACGAAATGTTGTCTTAGCAAGACTAGGAGTGAGCAATTGTGTGGTTCCTTCTGACAGAAGTGTTTTCTCTTCTAGATGATGTTTCTTTTCCAAAATCATGTTTTTTTGTGGTATTCCTGCCTTGGCAGACAGTCTTACCTCTGGTAGAGATTATAATTTTGACTAGAGAGGGATCCAGGTAATGAAAAAGAATGTACACAGCATTCACAGCATCAATTCCAACACTGTGTAGACTGACCTGAGCTGGCATTAGAGTAGATAAGATTCCAAAGCCACAGACAGGGTCTCTAAACTGTTGCTGCACTACCTGTAAAACAAGGTAAAGCACTTCCTACCTTAAGTTCCTTGCTGCCAAAAGTAGCTAGTTCAAAGGTACCTCTGGTGTTTTTTCTGCTTGCTAAACTCAGTGCTGTGGCTTTAGCATCAGTGTCCCCTGAGAATGCACTGTTACTGTTAGCAGAGCAGCAGTATTTCTGCTGAGGTTTCTCTGGCAATACTGGCAGGGTCAGGTAGTTTACTCCTGCAGCTTTACCTGCACAGTTAATCCTGCACTGTTGAGTCTTGCCCAGAACAGATGTGTGGGAGTATATTTTTGATCCACTGGTTTTCATCAAACCTTTATAGGGGCACAGCTGGAGACTGTAATATAGTGTAGTCTGGGTATAAATCCAGGTCTAAAATTCCATCAATGAGTGGATTTGCTTCAACTGCCTCTATCTCACCTGTTGGCTTTACAGCCCCTCCTGGTGTTTCAGCTCTGCTGCCTTGTGCAGCATCCCGTGTTGTAGGTGGCAGTCCATCTGTGGTAATCACAGGGCTCTGGAAGGGCTCTGCGAGCTCCCTGGCACAGACATCTTCCAGGCAGTCTAGTCCCCATCCAAAGTGAACAAAGTGGTGGGACTTGTGGGGAGCTGTTGTCATTTCTTACTCTTCACAGAGCTCTGAGTGCAATCCCTCTGTTTTCCTTGCAGGTGGCAATGACATGGATTCTGTAACAAAGAAAACGAGGCAAGATGGATCAGAAGTTACTGAAAGACGTAAGGAGGAGATTTTTAATTTTTATATCACACCCCAAAAATCCCAGAAGTGAATGACCATTTCTGTAAGGGATTAAATGCAGACCAGAGATCCAGAACTAAATTCTGCTCCTGGCCCTGGTCTCTGTGTTGAAGTCAGAATAAGGAATAGAATGGGCCAAGATCAGATATTTAGAGATGTGTGTGTATCATGACCCGATTGTTTAACCAGATGATTGCCCTGTGCTAGCATTTCTAACCAGTAGTGCAGACATTGGATGCTACTCCTACTTCTGGTATTAATGCCCTGGGTGGCCTAGAAATTGTGTGGTGGCTTTGTGTAAAACTGGTTAATTTTCTACTGACGTTATGAGAATTAACTAGTAGGAAGCTACTAAGGGGTCTGACCATGGGCTTTGCTGTTACAGCAGTGGCTGTGCTTCAGAAGTGCCCAGAAATTTTACAGGGATGTTGTACAGACAAAAATCTTTCATGGCAGTAATGTTCTTATTCAGAGCTAGAAAGACCAGCAAAGAAACACAGCATTGTATGATAATGAGCCTACAGCTACAGCCCCAGGCAGTGTTGTCTTAAGGCACTTTTACTTAAATGAGTCAATCTTCTTTGAACAAGTCATGCTTTTGTATGGAGAATAGGTAGAACATTGATCCAGTTTGGCTATATTAACATGCCATTAATTCTGCACCCTTTTCTTCCCTCAGTTATTACAGAGACTGTAACCACAAGACTGACATCCTTGCCACCCAGTAAGTAATTCTCAGTCATTGCATTGCTTCTGCTTGGTGTTCTGTGCCTCCCCATGCTATTTATTTGCCTGCATTATTTCCATAAATCCCTGTGTGCTGCAGATCTCAGTGCATAAAGATCTGCACCCAAAGGAAAGCAATTTTCAGAAATGCCTTTCTCCCAAAATACTTGTTACTGGAGAGGAGTAGTATTTGAGGACCTGTCTGAGAAATGTCAGAAACAAAGCCACATACTTTCCTAAGACTAGAAGACCAGACTCTGCAAAGATTTAAGTCCAGATATAGGGTCTTCAGCGTTGATTGTCTGTTGGAAGCAAGGATCAAAAGTGATGGTCTGCAGGTTCCACTGCTGGGGCTGCAGTGTATTAGTTTCCTGTCATCTTACCCAGTTGGCAACAGTGAGTGAATCTTTTCAGTAATATCAAAGGTCATGGGACATTTCTACCTCTACAGAGAAGTACAAGCTCCAAATAGGGAAGAATCCTCCACACTCTTTTTCCCACCGTATCCTTGATTAGTTTGATGCAGCTGAGATGGCAAGGAATTGTATTATCATCTCATTTATGATGAGGGTTAACAGGAGTATCCTTCAGTCTGTGTATGAAGCAAAACTTGGCTACAAATCTGCTGGCTGTGGAGTGTGAATGCTTTTCTGCTCTGCCAAGACACTTCTCTGTACCTCTGATCTCTCACCAGATATGAAGCTGTACTTGTAATTGAGTATGTGGACAACTTTGGGTCCCTCCTGCCTTTTCTTGCAGTGTCCTTGCTCTTCCTATCTCCTGCCTGGAGAGAATGTCTCATTTTGTGCTCATCTCTTTCAGAAGGAGGGAGCAGCAGTGGCCTCAAAACATCATCCCACAGTGGAGGGAGTGGAGTGGAAAAGCGGTCGTACACCCATGGAAGCAGCTATGTGACCTCAAGTAAGGAATGAAAGCATTGCCCTGTAGGAAACAGAGAGCAAAGGCAGCAGAAATGGGCTGATGAGAGATTCAAGGCAGGGAAGTAGGGTGAGCCAGGGGTAAGGAAAACAGGATTTATGAAAGTAGAAGTGCCAAATGCATACACAAAGCAAAGATATTCCTTCCCTAAAGCTGGGTTTGAGAATGGGTGAGTAAATGGCAAAATCCCATTTTCCACAGGGAAAACTTAATTTCAGGAGAAAAACAACAAAAAATGTCATTCCTACTGTTTTTAAGAAGTCATTCAGAAACTGAATTTCCCTTCTTTCAGTTTTTCCAAATCACAGTCTTTCTGACCATTTTTGTTCTAGAGACAGTTTTGATTAATCTTTTTATTGATCTTGCTGAGGGTAGAATATTATTAAAGAAATTCCTAGAAAATTTTTTTTTGTGTTTGTGTGATCATGGCTTTAGCCATGATTTGAAAACTTTGAACACTTTGCCAGATTTTCTGGATGTGCTAAATCAGTGTGTGCTGCTACTCTGTAAAACCAGGATTCTTCTTTAACAGCATTCTTTTCCCAGCTGTTAGATTGTCATACCAAAGGCTTCAAAGACTAAGCTTCCTAGCCAGGTACCTGGCACACTTCTCTGTCCCCAGTGAGACTGACTGTACAACTCTCCTTATGGAAAACATTCTCTGTGCTCCAAGGGAGCTGACAAACCAAAGGGAGTGAAGTGCACTTTGGAAGCTCAAGGGGAGAGTTAGCCATACCAAAGAGATCTCAGAGACACCTGCATGCCAGTTAAAGGCCAGAGTGTGGAATCACTTTGCCTCAGGGCACATGTGAAGTAACTCCACTGCAGATGTTGGTCTAATTGTCTGGACTGGCACTAGGGTGAGAACTGAACCCAGTCCTGCAAACTCAGAGGACCATGCAGGATTACTGTCTTCCTTTTTTCAGGATGTGGAAAAAGATGAAAGAACCTGAACTTCAGAGGTACTGAGCTCTTGAAGTTTCACAGAGCATTCTGTAGTCTCTTCTTTCCCAGTTTCTTGCAGAATGCCTCTAACAGAGGCCTACTTGGCACAGTAGTTCTTTCTGCTGAATTAAATGGAAAAGTTACAGAACAAAACAGGTCCTTTTAGAGGGGAAGTTGGCATGAAAACACTGTTGAGATCAAAAGGACACACTTTTTGTAGGGATGGGTAAACAATATCCATTTTGATCCTGCTGATCAGCATAGATAGGTTGCAGTTTATCACAGAGCTCCCTTTGTGCTGCACCCTGATCATACTCCAGCATTAGATTTTGTGCAAGAGTATGAATACAGTAACTATGGCTGCTCTCTGAGAGTTCCTTCTCCACAGCACTGATGTGAATTAAGAGGGAAATTGTTTTTTCTGTCTGCATATAACAGGTACTAATAATGTCCAGACTGTCTTGGGCCTGACACACACCTCAATCACTTCTCCAGAAAATGGACTAAGTGGGAGTGTGGATAGCTGCTTTATGGGAAAGTGGACTCATCTCTGCTTTCCATTATCTCTTCCTGCATCCTTCAGGAAACTTTGAGTTTGGTTTAACAGTTTCCCAGTTTTTGTAGCCTATGTCATGTAACACTTGAGTTTACAAGTGAATCTATATCCTACAAAACTCAGCATCATCCGGAGCTAGTTTTTTTCCTGCTCAGGGGAGATGGTTCACTATTGCCCCAGGCCAGAACCTGGTTGCATGCATATCATTGACAAATTTGTTTTGAAACCACAGTGATAACCAATACCCCTCTCTGCCCTAAGTGCTGAGGACAGCCAGAGTTAGACCCTGATATTGTTCTTGTCCATCTCTAGTTGTGAAACACCAGTGCAAATTTTTCCAGCTCAGAAGATAGTAAAATAAAGCACCCAGGGCAACCAGAGTGTAATGCCAGGACTTCTTTTCCATTTGCTGAGGGTGTTTTGTTTTAACCATAGGTGGAAGTGGTAGATTGAATTCAACATCATCCTCCTCCAGCTACAGACAAGCCCAGTCTCCCAGCTCTACTCTCACCAAATCACCTGGCTCAACATTTGAAAGAAAAACCTATGTCAACCGCCATGCAACATATGAAGGTATCACAGAACATGCCATAGAAGGGAGGCAATGTGCAGTGCACTCAGAGGTCACATTAGTGCAGAATTGTCCCCAGTGCCATTGTGGTTTTCCTAGGAAATAAACCATAAGGGACAGAATTTAATTATTAGGTCCTATTTATCCTAAGAGTAATGCTCATTCCTTAAAGGAGTTGTGGCATATACTTGTTGAAAGACATTAGCAGCTCTTTCATGTGAAACCTGAATAGCTCTTTTTTTTAAATGGAAATGTTTTCTGGCCACTGAGATTAAACAGTTGCCAGGAAGACATGTTTTGAAAGCTTTTAATGATCTTGTACAAAGTATTAATGAACATCTTTTTGTTCTTTGCAGGGAGCTCCAGTGCCAACTCTTCTCCTGAGTTTCCCAGAAAAGATTTTGGTATGTCCTTTTTAGAGCTGTTCTTCTGAACGTTATGGCAAGGTCATGTGAGTTGATGACCAAAATGGCTTTTTGCACATTGTTGTGTCCTGCTCTACCTATGCTACCTCTGTATTGGGCCATCATGCAGCTCCTTCAGAGGAGTTATTTGAGATTTACATTAACAGCTAGAAGTCAGGTCTCTGGCTGATCATATTCAAACAGAGGGTGGATACTGTGTATCTGCTACTCTGAGCTGCTTTTGTGATGCTCCCTGTATGATATAGGACATGGACAGGAGAAGACAAACATGGGATACTTCATAGCATTTCCTTCACCCTTCCAGAATAGCTCAGAGAACAGCTGCAAGCAAGAAAGTCCAGACTCTTAGGATTTTGAGTCATTGCTGGATATACTTTTCCAGTAGCTCATTTCTAGACTTCATCAAGGATATATGGAAAAATGAAGTGGCTATCGAGTGACATATTTACACTAAACATTGTCAGCAGGTATTGTTTTGCCCTGTCCAAACTCTGAGCTGCTGATTTTACTCAGTGAAGATAATGAAACATTATGATCAGGTCACCTTTTGGCTCATAGAGGAGGCAGGGTTTCACAATATCCAGCATTGGTCAGTGGGGTCAACAGGCCTCTTAACTTCCTTTTGGCCATTTGAAATGGGACATCACCATCTCCAAACAACATTTCTCTGTATAAAAAGAAACAGCATCTGGTCCAGAAGGGCGAAAAGTGCTGCTGATTCTTTAAAATACCTTATGATCTAAAGGGGGCCTGATAAAATCTCTTTAATGGTTCAATTCTCCCAGCTGTGCTCCAAGAAAAGTTACTGTCTGAATATAAGCACCCTGAGTAAGATCAGTGTGCTGATTTTCAGAGGTGTCACAGGCAGTAAAGACTAATACAGCTTTTCTCTTATTGCTGTTCACAGCAACTGCCTCTACGAGAGGGAGAAGCCAAAGTCGAGGTGAGTGACAGTGTTCTTTGAGAAACCTCCTTTTACTCAGTTCAGCATAATTCAGATGTGCTAAATAGACCTATTCTTTAGCTGGAATTAAATGTAGAGCAGTCAGATGAGGTACGTGGATCTGCACCACTTCAGATGTGAACCATGAATCTGTAAGCAGTTGTTTCAACAAGCTTGGTGTAAAAATTTACCTTAGTGAACGTCATGGTAGTTCAGACAGTGTCAGAAAGGAAGATATTCTTAGAAACCTGGATGTCTAAGGGCAAAGAACATAGTCTTCCATCTTGTCTGTTCACTACAATAACCTTAGTCCATCCATGCTCTGGGACCAGCCTCTGACATATTTACAGTAATTGCATTCATGCTTCTCCTACTGTGATCTGTCTTGCAAACCATAAAGCCATACCCTGAAATAATCTCATGCTGATAGTAAAGAGATGGCGAGGTAATTGCAGACTTACTGTGGTCTGTAGCCAGCTCACTGTAAAGCTCTGCATTGTTTAAATCATTCAGCTCTTAATAATTTATTAACAGTGTTGAGGAAAGAAGGATTATCTTGGTCTCCAAGAATGTAGTATCTGTTTCCAGTTGCTTGAAGAGGAAACTATAATGTCACTTTATTCAAGTTAATTTTAGCAGTGGGTATAAATCACAGCATGGTCTTGCACAGTCCTCCTGGAGAGTGTCACATTCCCAATTATTCTGCCTCAGATCGTCACAGTCTCCTCTAGCACACTACATACCTGAGCTCCCAGCAGAACTAGGCCATGCATAATAAAGTAGACACCAGAGAATCAGGTCCAGCTTCTCATATTACTTCAGAAAATAATTCCAATCCATCATCTTCTCCACATGAATGCCAAGATAGTATTTCTTTTCTAGTGCATGCACTGTCAGATTTCATCATGAGGAGTATGTATCACATGTTCTGGCTGACCACTTTGCTTGTGGGAGGCAAGTTTAAAGGCTTACCCCAGCCAAATCACATTAACTTTGTTGTTTCTTTTGCTGGACAGTAAAGGTCCAGTAAAAGTAAGGTAACAGCATTGAGTACCTGGTGAGAATGTTGGCTGAAAACTGGACTGGTTACATTCAGTGAGCCTAAAGAGAAGTCAGTAACTAGCAAGAGACTGAATCAAACGGCCCACTGTAGAGATGTCAGTTGTACCCAAGAAGTAGTAGGGAATTTGTGTATTTAATAAACTTCTTTTGGCTCTCTAATTTTTTTTGTTAAGAAGGACAATAAAAATAATATTTGTGATGAGTGACGACTGCATAATTAGACCTTCTGTGTATCTGACAGTAGCAGCATTATTGACTTCAGCAGAGGCCATCAATGAGTGAAATATAATTCCCTGGAGTTTAAAGTAACAAAATGTGACCCCAAAACAAAAAGTCATCGAAGCCCATTTGCTACCAACTCACACGGGCTATGAGTACTGCTCAGATTAAGCAGTCAGACAGTAAGGTGGAACATAGACAGCAAGAAGGAAGGAATTCACTTCAGCATAAAGTTTCATTCCCAGCCCAGGGCACAAATGAATCTCTCTCCATATTCATGATCTTCTTTTTATCTTCCCAGAGAGTGAAATACGAGTCCGACTGCAGAGTGCATCTCCCTCTGGCAGATGTAAGTTATTCCAGGGGTATCAGGGATAAGGTAGAGGGTGTTGCTGCTATGGTTATGTCTTTTCCTGTTAAGAACATTAATTTGAGTCCCTTTTCTGGACAAGGAAACATGCTGTGGGTTAGGTGGTACTCTTGCAAATATGTAAAATGGTACTTAGTCCCAGAAACATCCTCCGGAGCTTCGTCATTAACTGGCACCCCCAGAAAGTAACAACTTCATAGACATGCAGATAAATTCCACTGAATTATTGTGATCCAGAGCAAGATTACAGATCAATGAAACACTGACTTTTGGGTGACTCTGGACACTTGCTTTTCCTGCTAGGGACGGAGTTGGATGACGTGAAACGTTTGCTGAAAGGAAGTCGATCTGCCAGCTGCAGCCCTACTCGGTCATCATCCGGTACACTCCCGATACCAAAAAAGGCTGTGGTGGAGACAAAGATGGTCACAGAGAGCTCTCAGTCAGGTACTTGGCATTAGCAATGTTGCAGTCATTCAAAACAGCATTTGCCATAAAAAGTACTCAGTTGTTAAGAACATCCAGATAAGAATACATAGTGTTCCTGTACAGAAAAAGGGTCAGAATGCTGAAAAGCTGTCCAGGTGTTACTGTAACAAGAGCCATCCTGGACGTCTTTCTAGGGACTAATCTAATTTCCAAAAAAATGAGTCCATTCTTTCTGCCACCAGTTTCAATTCAGAGGTATTTCTAGCAGAGATAAGAGCTCTAAGCAAATGTGTCTGAGAGCGATTTGATCTCTTATCTCCAAGTGTGACAGAGAGATAGGACTGAAGACAACATTTCAGTGAGTGATTTATTAGCCATACCATTTATTAGCCATACCATACTGATAATAACTCACCAGGAACTGTATGAGAAGACAAGGGGGAATGGCTTCAGACTGAAAGAGGGCAGGCTTTGATCAGATGTTAGGAAAAAATTCTTTACTTTGAGAGTGGTGAGGCACTGGCACAGGTTGCCCAGAGAAGTTATGGATGGCCCATCCCTGGAAGTTTTCCAGGCCAGAATGGATGAGACTTTCAGCAACTTGGTCTAATCCCAAACCATTCTGTGATTCTATGATTCTGTGATTCTATAACTGAAGTGGTACTTAAAATACTATAATCTTTTTTAGTTATTTATAGAACTCATGACAGGGCTTGAGGAAGTGGTATTGACATTGACTCCATTGTCTTCCATCAGTATCTAAGAACAGTATCTTTTATCTTACTCAGAGCTCCAGTCCTCTCTAAAACAGAATTTTAGTCCAGTACACTAGTGGACCAATCAGAGACGTATGTGGGAAGCAAAAGCCATACATCATATGGCCCAGGGTGATTTATTAATGGAACAGCAGACTGGGGTGGTTTGTTCCAGTACCATAACATCTATGAGCAATGAAATCTCTTCAAGGTGTTTCGTGAATGATCAAGCTATCAGGTCAATCTATATTCCATTGGTTAAAATTTGTGGGGGCTGACATTTGAGGTCAGTTATACCATGCTAACCTGGAGTCATTGGGTTGATTCTATAAAGGAAATTGAAATGTAAATTGTTTTCCCTATAAAGCTGCAGTGCATGCTAAGCCACAAGCCTGGCCTTGTTGAAAATCACTTCTGTCTGCTTGGTTTTTGCAGTGTCAGGGACATATGACACAACCATACTGAATACTGCCCTCCCTTCGTACATGTGGTCCTCCACTTTGCCTGCTGGGTCTTCCCTTGGTGGATACCATAACAGCTCTTCCTTGATCAATGCCATGTCTCACTCTACAGGATCAGGTATGCTCCCTGGACTGCCCAGGTTTGAAGGATGGAACTATCCTGAAACTGGGTCAAAAGCAGGGCTTTTTCCACAGCACAAACCAAAATGATGGAATAATCAAAATGGCAAGAGATATGCTTGAATTTTCTCTGGTTTTCTGTAATTTGGTGCTCTGCTTCTACATGGAATGTATCTCAAAATCCTTCTTTGTGAGGATTTATTGTCCTGACTCTCTGACTGTCATTAAATTTTGATGACATCTTTATCAAGCAGGTCCCTATAAAACATTCCCTGTAAAAACTAGTTTAGACTCAAACTAATACTGGATTATCCTGGCCCATTGTAAGAATGGCTCATATACTAAAAATATTGTTAGTAAGTTTAGTGTGTTCTTACACCTGGTGAGGCCCATTTCTAAATGCCAGGGATTCTGCATTCCCCAGTTGCAGACAAAAAAAACACAAGAAGCTTTATGATGGAATACTATTTAAAGCTTTACTTTCTCTCACTGTCATATGATCTCATCTTGTCTGAGATAGGATTTTTTTTGCCTTTATCGGTTCAGTAAAAGGGTGGTTTATTGTCAGGATGTTTCCTCTGTGCAATTATTGTGCATTGTCATTAGCTGCATTTACAAGTTGACACTTAATTTCTGGGACTGTGCCAGTCCCAGAAAGGTCTGGGACCTTTGGGTGCTAGATTTAAGAGGAGTAATAACATTTCACTTCCTCTTTTTGCAGTTTTTGGTGTTCCAAATAACCTGGCTCCCAGCAATCATACTCTGAATGCAGGCCTGAGCTCTTCCTCTACAGGTCAGATTTTTCTTACCTTCACACTTTGACAGCACTGCATTTCTGGCAGACAACTACAGTGAAACAATACCAATATACCAGTTTCTCTCCTATTCCTTATCTGAGTGTCAGCAGCTCTTTGCCCCACCTGCAGAAATGTCCATGCAGCCATGAGACCTGACAATGTAACTCGAGATGATGTTTTAAAATGGTCACCATTATTGTCCTGGGCCAACAATAACAATACAGCTGGGTGAACTAAGTTACAAAACATTTTGTAAGGCCTGTGGTACCTCCAGAAAGCTGGTGAAATTTGTTGGGAGAGGTCATTATTTTTGTATCACTGCCTTTGTTTGGGTTTTAGCCAGAATGCCACCTGCACTGCAGGACTCATATAACCCTCATTGCAATGCTTTTCTTTGCAGTATTTGGAGTTCAAAACAACCTATCTCCAAGCTCTTCCTCTGCAACCCAGAATGCTACAGCAGCCTCTGCAAGTCAGCAACAAAGTAAGCCTAGAGAAAGTGGGAGGGTCACCAGTGTGGGCTTCCTTCTCCCACCTTTTCTGTAGAGACTAGAAGGTTCATCTTGACAGAGGCCCCCTCATCACCTTCTTCTTGTGTGGCACAGTGTGGTATGAAGGGATATTGGGGAACATTTCCTCTGCTGTGCATGTGCAGGAACAGCTCCCAGTGCTGATGCACTAGAAATTTGCTTGCTGGGGAAACCCTTGGTTATTTGAGCTGTCCTAGGAACACTGAATGAGAAAATATTTTTGAAATGTTTTGGTGTGTGTAGATGCCTTGTTATCCTTCATCTCTGTCATTGTTGAATTTCTTCTTTGCAGCATATGGGATGAAGAACACTTCTCAGAGCAACACCATGGCAAGTACTGGTGTGTCTGCCTCAGCAGGTGAGTGTGTCATTTACAGGTGTTTAGGCATGGCCTTACACAAGCATATAATAAAAATGAGTTAGAGACTCAGTGAGTGACACTCAGGTGCATAACTTGTCACTAGCCAAGTCTCCTACCAGTACTTTTCTGAAAAGAAAGAGAGTCAGAATCTAAGAGTGAGCAAATGAACTGGTCTGATTCAGTTCTCTGCAATAATTTGGATTGTTTAATTCTGAGCTATTTCTGCTCAGCAGGCAGGAAGCTGGATAGAAGAGCACACATGTGAAATTGTACTTATTTGAAGCTAAAACATTTGCAATGTTGCTCTTAAAAATAATTTTTCAGTTGTACCAGCTTCAACCACTCAAAAATGAAGGAATTTACTTATACATGATCAGAATATGTTTCTTTAATGAGAGAAGCCCTTTGTCCTTGAACAGTCAGGATTCGTCCTTTCCAGCTCTTTTCTGCAACTCTGAGTTATAAACTACACTTCTTTCTGTGTATGTAAAGAAAGCCAAGTTTGCCTTGTAATCCAAGGACTCCCAAAGACAAGGCTTAAAGATAGATGTAAAGACCACAGAAATTATGATAACATTTCTAATAAAGGTTTACTCCAGGTTCTGCTAGAGTAATGGAATAATACCATTCTGTTTATCTTGATTTTCAGTATTGTGTCAGTGTGCAAATTCATGTTTGTGCACCATTCCAGACATACTTCATAATGCCTAGTTGCACAAGAGTGACCACAGTGATGGTTTTGAACCTTGTTTGGCCTGTGCCAAACCTCAGTAAAGTGCAGTTCAATGTCTCCTAACCCTGCCTGGCTCCTTGACATGGAGTGCTTTGTGCTTGACAGAGTAGCTTGGCAGTGCTTGACAGGCTCCTCAGCTTGAGCTGTGCTGGCTCTGCTGACCCCTGAATATCTCTCTCAGGCTGAGTTTCTCTGACTCCACAGGAAGTGTGTTTGAGGAGCAAAGAGCTCATTGAGCAAATCACTTCTACATATGCTTGAATTCCAGATGTTCTCCATTTTTGACAGCAGGGCCTCCCCTGCTGGTGAAATGCACATCTCTAAAGAAACCTAATGACATGCACAGCACTCTGTTACCTTTAGTGACCAGTATGTCTCTAACAGGGCTCTTATTGTAGAGGCAACCCAAATCACAATGTGACCACCTGTTTTTATGAACAAAAGTGATGTGACTTGTAGTTATGGACTCAATGGCCCACACTCATCTCCTCTCTACCATCTTTCACAAATATTCCAGGAGGAGCTGTTTTGAACTCCCAGGGAGATGACATTCTGCGCAAAGACTGCAAGTTCCTGCTGCTGGAGAAGGAGAAGGCCCCTGCAAAGGAGATGGAACTCTTGGTCATGACAAAGGACTCTGGCAAAGTCTTTAGTGCTTCTAACACTGGGCTTAGTGGAGGTAACATCCCTCTTTCAGGACATGGTTATTCTGAGGGCAGAGAAATGGAGACTGATCACAAGGGAAGTTCAGCGTTCAGGGCACTACACCTAACTTGTACATCATACAAGAACCTCTGACAGGCAGGCAGCTTTTAACCATGCCAGCTGAAACTTGGTCTGGCTTTTGCATTTGAAGCTCCAGAGTGTGCCTTGGGATATTTCACAAGGCTCAGGAGCTTTAAGAGAAAAAAAACCAACTAGATCTGGTTTAGACAGAGCTATTGTGTCCTCCCAAGAAAAATACACCTTTCCCAATGAAAGAAGATTGGCCTGGTTTAACTTCTGATGCAATGTTTCTAATTATATTCGGTTCCTGTTCAGGATCTTTTGTAGAAGACACCTTGAAGAAAGAGAAACAGGGATTTTCCTCCTCTTATGCTGCAGATACTGGCCTAAAATCAGATGCAAATGGTAAGAATTTGTTCCTATGGAAATGCAACACAACTTTCTCCTTCTGCCTCCGTTACTACCTTTCCCTTTCAAGCCCACACTCTAAATTTTGTCATGCACAGAAAGACTGGTAAAACCTCTTTTACTGTTGTTAAAACAGGAGGGCTGAAATCCATGCCAAAAAGGGACAAAGAAACTTATGCAGGTAAGTGATGCCACTCAGACTTTCATTGGAAGAAGCACCAAAGCACAATACACAAAGAAGCAATTGTTCTTGTGGGACATGAGTGCTCTCTGAGCAATGAATCAGAGGGAGGGAATGTTCAGGAGGCTACCAGAGAAATTGGTACCAGTGATTTGATTGTATATAAGTGGACAGTTGGGTTATTTTTTCATGACTAGAGAAAATCAGATAGCTGGCAGTTCAGCTGCATCCTGCTACTGGGACAGATTTATGAGGAAGAGAGGGCTCAGAATATGCTGGCTATTGCTGTCATTTATGGCTCAGATCTGTACAAAAAATTTACCCCCATGTGATCATGTTTTCCAGCTGTTATTTTAAAATGCACTGAGTGTTTTTGTCCCCTGTTTGAATTCCCTTTGGAAATTGTTCCCAGCTTCCACAGGGACTAGAATTACACTCACCATGTGCACAGAGTGGCATAAAGATTTTTTTCCATAGCCCTTTGTATAATGGATCAGGCCTTGATGTCCCTTTTGTAAGAGATTCTTAACTCTGAAGTCAAGGAACTCTTCATTAACCGGGAGATTCTTCCTTCCCTCTTCCAGAAATACGAAGTGGTGATGCAGGAGGTGCAATTGGATCAGCACCATCCTGGTGTCCCTGTGGTTCCTGCTGTAGCTGGTGGAAATGGCTCCTGGGTTTGCTTCTAGCCTGGTTGTTTCTTCTTGGATTGCTTTTTGGACTCATTGCTCTGGGTAAGAAATAACTAAGGAAAAAATGTTGAATGGTATAGAATGACAAAGGGTTTAAGCTGGGAACAAGCTCAAGCACAGAGATACCGAGCCAGAGAACTGAGTAAAACATTCAGCTTGATGGTGACTTGGCACTGAGATATGGACAAATGGACAGAAAGAATGGATAAGGAATACAGTCTTTGTTGAGGAGTTATATAGTCTTGGGGTGAGTAGGATAGGAAAGCTCCTGAGATCTGAGGTCTACTGCTCCATGACTGACAGATTCCAAAGCTGTCATTTAAATTCCATATATCCCTTCTGGGAAAAAAAGAGATACAAAGAATTCTGCAAAACTCAGTGGCCATAGCTATGTGACACAGTGTTGCCATGTTCCTGTGATAGCATGAGATATTTCAGGAATGTATATCTGGCAGCATGTTCCCTTGCATTTTCCTTTAACCTTCCAGCCGAAGAAGTGAGAAAGCTGAAATCTCGTGTGGAAGACCTGGAAAAAATCAATGGTGGCCTCCTGGCAATTAACCAAGGGAATTCAAAAATAGAAAAGGATGTTTCAAGAGTAGACTTTCTTCATGGTAACTCACTCTCCTCGACCTTCCCATATGAAAATGAAGAGTCAGTCTGGTTGATGGTGAAGAGCAGACTGAATAAGGAAATAGAAAGAGGTGAGCACAGTCAAAAAAAGAACCCATATCTTATTTCTCATGCTACTTTTGTTAGCAAGGGGAAGGTGATTTACTTCTGTTTAGCACATGATAGAAAGAGATGAACAACAGAGGAGCCAACATTCTCCCATCTTTAGAAATTTCATGTATTTGTGAAAACAAATTTACTGAGGGAACTCACAAAACCATACATGCTGCCTGTAGCCTCAAATCCAAATAGTTGGATCCTTGTTCTTGAAATAGTAGCTACTCTGCTGTATAATGAACTCTAACAGCCCCTTCATTTCCTGTTCCAGGCTATTTCCGAGGGGAGAGAGGAGAACGTGGTGAGAAAGGTACAGCCATATAGCCCTTCTCTTCCCCTCTCCAATTCCTTGCCTCTGGCAATGCACAATTTTGTGGTGGTTGTTGTTTCAAGGGGCAATTAGCAGTGAGAAAGATGAAGATGGTTTATATTTGAACAAAAAGAATCAGAAGTTTTTAGGTTGAAAAAGACCTTGGCGATTATGGAGTCCAACCATAAATGTAACACTGTCCATGTCCATCACTAAACCACCTCCCTAAGGGCCACATCTGTGTGTCTTTTCAATACATCCAGGGACAGTGACTTTACCTCTTCCCCTGGGCAGCTTGTTCCAATTCCTCATAACCCTTTTGGTGAAGTAATTTTTATTAATATCTAATCTAAACCTCCCTGGTGCAGCGTGGGGCCATTTCTTCTTGTCCTGTCGCTTGTTACTTGGGAGAAGTGGCTCACCCCCAGCTCACTATTCTCCTTTGGGGCAGTTATAGAGAGCAATAACACCCCCCCACCTGAGTCTTCTCTGTTCCAGGCTAAACATCCCCAGGTCCCTCAGCCACTCCTCACAGGATTTGTGTTCCAGACCCTTCACCAGCTCTGTTGCCTTCTCTGGATCACTTCAGTACCTCAAGACCTTGTAGTGAGGGGCCAGAGCTGGACACAGCAGTCGAGGTGCAGCCACACTAGTGCTGAGTGCAGGGGGACAATCACTGTCCTGCTCCTGCCAGTTTGCCATTTAAACTGCTGAGACCCTGATCCCACACAGAACAATGCAGGAGGCCCAGTCTTGTATTGTGCCAGTGTGAAAGGCCAGATTGTGTCTGGTCCTGTACTATGCCAATGTGAAGTGTCCTGTTTGGCCATAACTCCTTTGTATTTAATTAAAAGTGGGAAAGCACCTAGAAGAAAAAATGAATGAGTAATCATAGGATGTCTCTTGATTCAACTTTTTTTTCTGCTTTTCTCAGGTGACATGGGAATACAAGGTCCCAAAGGTGAGTCTGGAGTTACCTCTTTCTCAGGTAGATTAGCAGCCTGTCGTAGGGTTTTTTGTAGCTCCAGAATGGTTTTTCGTAGCTCCAGAATTTGGAGAAGCTGATGCTAGTTATCTGTTACTTCAGATATTGTTGTGAAGGTAAGGGCTTTTCAGGTTTTCTGGTCAAAGAAAATGCTAGAGTTCATAGTAGAAGAGATAACAAATCTCACTTTGACTCTAGAAGCTCCTTTTGCCTGGATGAGAGTCATTCCTGAAGCCAGGCTCTACCTGGTTTAATCACAGAGTCTTCAGTGCCCAGAGGGTTTTGCATGGTGTGAATGATTCAATTATTTGCATAAATACAAGGGAGACAATTGCTGGAGACACTAGAACTTGTAAATATTCCAGGAACATAAACTTCTTTTTATGAGGGTTAGGGTTAGCCAAACTGACAAAAAGAGAAGACTTATTCCCCACTGACTGTCTTTTTGTTTCTGTCTACAGGTGATCGAGGACTTCCTGGTGTTCCAGGTGGGCTATAATTCAATTCCTCTTTGAGGGAGGACATTCACTTACATTATGTGGGCAAGAACAAATTTTGCTCTTTCTTGACAAATTTCTTGAACTTAGCTCAAGATGGTACTCTAAAGAGTCAATATTTAGCATAGACTAAGTCACTTGATTAATACCTTGGTGCTGAGCTACAGACACAGCTCAGAGACTTGGTTACAAGCAAAGCCTTGGCCAGACTTCCTCTTAGTTGAACATGCTGAATTTTGGTTTGTGAAGATTCTAGTCTACTACTGAAAGAGTCCTACAGCTGCATAAATACTTAGTTCAGCTTTCTTGTGCTTTTATATGTATTGTGTTCTTCTAAAGAGATCAAATACCCACCTTGTGAGTAATATATTCTTTACCCCATAGAATTAATCTCTCCAGGCTTGAGATTCCCCTTAGTTGCATGTTATTCTTTTATGGTACATAGTCAAGAACTCTGAATGCTTACTGTGTTTTCTTTCCAGGCATTCCTGGTCCAATTGGGCATGCAGGACCAGAAGGACCAAAAGGCCAGAAGGGAAGCATGGGTGAGCATCTCTGTCAGTGCTGTGAGTCATTCACAACTGACTGACACATGGCAAGGGAATACAGACACCTGACTGGTGTGATCACTGCCTTCTCCAGTGGAGCCAGCCATGGATCCTTCTGCCCAAGGCCTCCCTCCCACAGACACCTGGTTTTACAAGGCATTTGTCTCCTGTAGGTGAGCCTGGCATGGAAGGTCCCATGGGACAAAGAGGTAGAGAAGGGATACCAGGGCCTCGAGGGGAGCCAGGACCACCTGGATTTGGAGAAAAAGGAGACAGAGGTAGGAACCAAGTGTCTTGTTGTTGGATAAAACAGAAATGGACAAAAGCAAGAGTTTGGTCCTGATTAATAGAAACCTCAGTGATAAAATTTGATTTCATTATTCAAATCCAGATTTCATATCTATACATTTCCCAGCACAGATTAATATGGCCTAAAGGATTTTTTTGGCAGACTTATAATGGATAAACAAGGATAGCTTTGGTTTCACAGTCAAGTTTGAGTTTAACAGAACCAAAATCACTTCACTATCAAGGTTATCTTCTTCCCTATTATCCAGATCATCAAAGCTGGGGAATTAATCTTGCTAAAGCCCAGTGGGCTCATATTCTTTTCTTAGACAATGCATATCTATTTGGGTGTCTTGAACTGATGAGCAGATTAATCATGACACTTGCCAGAGAAAGAATAACAGTAGATGGAATAATGGGAAAATGGGATCATGGCTGTATTCTACCATGTCTATTCATGCTCTTGTTTTGCAGGTGCTGTTGGTGAGCCAGGTCCTCCAGGGCCACCTGGACCCCCTGGTTCTACTGGCCTAAAAGGTAAATGTGAAGATGGAGAGAGAATACCTAACAGAGAGGTTAGGAGTAAATGGGCACCCCAGCTGTCCCATTTCACTTGTGTTGCTCTGCAGTAACCAGAAAAGTAAAATAACGGTCTGAAGCACATATCCCAGCATCTCAGCCAAGATGGATGGCTTGGGTCTGTTTACTTTATTTAAGTGGAAGACATTTCCTCAATGTCACAAGGACTCAGTTCTCTAAATTTATTGTCCTGGTTTTGAGGATGCCAGTAATGCAAATCCTTCTAGTGGCTGGGGAAATTCCAATCCACTAAACACCTGTTGGGTTGTGGATACTGTTGGGCAAACTGAAAGCAATTTGGTAATTTTATAATTGTGGTGTTACTAAAATAAAATCCATTTTCCTTACAGGTCTGATGGGTTCTCCTGGCCCACAAGGTCCTCCAGGTGAGTGCTGCATTCCTTTGCTGTGGTATCTAGACACTGAGGAGAACAAAAACAGAGTGACAGCTTCTCATAGTTTTTCTGCTTTGGTGATGCATTGTGGTCAGTGGGATGAATGAAAACCCCCCATCTCATTTTTCTGCAGGTCCTCCTGGCCTACAAGGATTTAGAGGTGAAGCAGGACTCCCAGGTGCTAAAGGTAACTTTCTCTTCTCCCTGGTAATTAAAGCAGCACTAGCTGAGGTGCTTTTCAAGCACTGCTCTGAGCAGCAGACATGGTCTGACCATGTCACATTTTGATTCTATGGGCAAAGACAAGCATAAGACTGAAGAAAAGGGAGGCAACCCAAAACTTAGTCAGTGATTGCTAGCAAATATTGAGAAATGCAGGAGACATAGAGGTAATAGAGCAGTCTAAGAGAGGAAAAACAGTTGGGTGGATGGAGCTGTGTTAAAGGAAAAGAATTTCCAGTTTGTGTTTGTCTGGTAACATAGAATCTGTATTTCCCTTATGATTTTTAGTGATGCATTAAATGCCTTTTCCTTATGATTTGCTATTACTATTGTTCAATCATCCGTATATCTTTCAGGTGAAAAAGGAGCCAGTGGACCCCCTGGACCCAAAGGTATGTTGACCAATTAGGTATCTTTTGTGGTTATTTTCTTTAGATTCCTTTAGATATGGATACTGTCCATGGGTTTTACCCCTATCCATCTTTGGCTTTTTCTTCTGTGCTCTTGTCAGAAAGCAGACTTTATTTTCTCTGATGGAAACGTTTTACAATGAAGCAATCTCACAGAATGTGTCCCTTTTTTTGTACCACAGGTGATCAGGGTGAGAAGGGTTCTCGTGGAATGACAGGTCAGTGGATTGAAATACTGCAGTAACAGCCAACCTAATAAAAGTATAGCTCAGCCAATCCCACTAAGCTTTCTGAAACACTACAATGATGTTACTGGTTATAGAAGTTCTATTTCTGCAACAAAATTATAAACAAATAGATCCCATTCTTGATTCCAGTAGTCTTGGTAACAATCTTTGTATTTAGCTTTAGGAAAATCCTCTCTCACAAGCCCTGTATTCACATCACTTGAGCATTTCTAATGCCCAGAGACAGTTGTGAATCATTGATGAGGCCTGAACATCCTGTCAGTGTTGGTTTTCGGTTGCAAAGCAGCAAATATTGCTGACAGACTTGTCCAAGAGTTGTTTGATTTATTTTCATACTATTTTGCTACAGGTGAACAAGGCTCAAGAGGAATACCTGGACCTCCAGGAGAGCCAGGGGCTAAAGGACCTGCAGGTGGGTACCAGAAAGCAGCTGTATTTATATGGGAGGCAATGTCATTGCCACCCAGATTGTGTTTCTGTGAGCACAGACAAGGAAACAACACAGGAGTGGAATCATGCTTGTTGTGATCCTAGGTCTTTCCTTTAGACATCTGTGATTAGTCTGTACACTCAGAAAAAATGTCCTTCAGTTAAGTTTTGAATTAATGATTCCTGGACCTTCAGTAACTGCAGGCAAGGTTTCTTTCAGATGCAATGTGATGAAAAGCCAGTCTTAGGCTTGGGACTGTGCTCCACTTTGGAGGAAGAGAGGATAATTGTGGTACTGTTTCAGAAGTCCCTGACAATCTCTTTCTTTGGACAGGACAAGCTGGTCGTGATGGACAGCCAGGTGAAAAAGGTAAGGGCTTCCTTTGAGGTAGAAGTGCAGATACTTTCTGGTTTGGCAGGAGGTTGATTTGTAAAAGGAGTGTGGGAGAAAGGTGTCAGCAGATTCATGTTCTGGGATCTTCTGTCTCAGAACTCTAGAGTCAACCTGTAACATGGAACTGAGACATATAATGGAGCAGGCTGTAAACTTGTGACAGAGTTACCTCTCTACAGAACTCTTCTGTCATTGATGTTCCCCTCCCAGACACTGATGCTGGAGATGGCCACTTGGCTATGAGAATACAATAGATAGAAAGTGCTGCAGGACAGCCAAGCTTGAATGGATTGGTAGATTGTATGTCAGTGACTTCTGTCTCATTAATGGTGATTATATCCCTAGGTGAACCAGGTCTTATGGGAATGCCAGGTGCCAGAGGCCCTCCAGGACCCACTGGAGATGCTGGAGAGCCAGGTAAAAGCATACAGAGAACAAAAATGCTTTTTGCTTGGTCAGGAACACAGATGTATTTGTCGATTTCCAGTCTTAATTTGAATTTAAGTCTGGCAGAGGATCTCTGTATCCTTAAGGTGGTGATGAAAGGAAAATACATAATGAATCTAGACCCTTTATGATCCCAGAATTGCCCACAGTGCAAACATTAGCTGCTGTGAGCTGATTTACATACCAGTTGCTAGGCCAGTTTCCACCACTTGAGAATTGTGTGCTATAATTTCACATAAATGTAATCTTTTTCTCCCTGTCTATCCTTTTCCCACATGAAATTTTTTTAGACATCTTAAGAGTTTTTGCCTTTTTCTGACAGGTCTTACAGGACTCCAAGGACCACCAGGTAGGCTTTTCCATATTCCAGTGTATCAATGACACACTTTGATATGGGTTCAAAAAACCCTTGTAATTTTCCCTCTGTGGTGCTCAGGGTTTCCAAAGTGATATCCCAAGGTTTCCACATTTCCTTTGGCTTTTGAGACAGGTTTTGTGCAGGATGTGTGATTTTTGAGCAATGCAAGGCTTTTGAGTGTTGAAATGTTGCCTTTCCCCAAAACATAACGTTTCAGTTCCCCCTGCACCACTGAAAAGTCCTTCTTATCAGCAGCAGAAACAGAAGGGAGAGGATGTAGCAATAGAGATATAAACAGAGGATGTGACATCTGTAAGCAGAGGTGGTTGGGGGGGGACAGTTCATTAGGGAATTCATCCAGGAGCCTCAGGACAGGCAGTAGTACCTAGAAGAAGCTACAGGTGAATCTGAAGCAATGTCATCATCCAGGGAGCAGTGGGACCAGGGAAGCCCAGGGACTCAACCAGCTCAGTCTGTTCCTCCTCTTGCTTATAAAGTACTCAGGGATCTGCTTATAAAGGCTGAAAGCTGGGGAGTAGGGGAGTAAGTAGGGCATTCCTTCTATAAACCCACAAGTGAAACAGCTTGGGTACCAAAAAACATACAGCAAACAATATTTGCTGACTAACCATTTAAAATTGTTTGTCTACCTCATATCAGGACTTCCAGGCAACCCAGGCCGACCAGGGGCTAAAGGTGAGTTTTGTTTCTTCCCTAATGCTTGTTTTTCTCTAAGGATTTCATTTTAGCAAGGACTAGCTGCTCCATTGACCAGTCCCTGGATCAACAGTGGCATCTAGTGGCTTTGGGAAGGGAAGGTTTGAGAAGCACAGCAGGCAGAGCTTCCCTGAGCATACACAGAGAGCACTGGGGGCATCTGCTGAGGGACTTGGCATGACAGCTCTCCTCTGAGCAAACCTCTGAAGCCTGGTTCTGCCCTGAGCATAAGATGCCTGGTGGCTGCAGTGGAAGCTGTGTGCCTGCCTCGGATAAATCAAGCTATTGCCTATGCTGGCAGATGTAGTGCTTGGAAAGCTGATCAGAGGGCATCTCTGGATTAGCACAGCTCGCTTGCTTTCCCCCTGACCTTCTAGTGCTGGGCCTTCTCAGACAAGAGATAAAGAACAGAAACTACATGCTTAATAGTACCATGTTCTTGAGGTTGTTATAGCTCTTACCCACCCCTCTGAAAAGAAGCTCAACTTTTGTACTCTTGTTTTCCTAGGAGAACCTGGAGCTCCAGGAAAAGTCATAAGTGCAGGTATGTAGTGCTGTGAGGGGGTCACACTTCTGATTTAGGAGGGTTTTCTGTGGGGTTTTTTTAGGCCTCCTCAGTTCATCTTGACTGTGTGTCAGACCTGTACTGGGGCTCCCTGTCCAGAATATATATACCATAAATGTGGTATTCCTCAAGCATAGATTTGTACACATTCACTGGATGTGTGAGTATAAATGTCTGTGTGCAAATCTATGTGTTTGTTTTTCAGAGGGTTCATCAACTATTACTCTGCCAGGCCCACCAGGTCCCCCAGGCCCACCTGGCCCCACTGGTCCCCCAGGTGTTCCAGGTGAGTACTGATGAGTACAAAGTAGTGGTAGGTCAAATCCAGGGACTAGAATCAAGCTCTTTCACTGCTCAGGAAGGCAGGCTTGTGTCTAATCCCTTTCCCAGCACTGTTGGTGAAATTAGGAAGTGCTTGTTTTCCAGTCTCAGCTTTGAGCTCAAGGCAGAACTCCCACTCAGGCATCTGTAAATCTTTCTCACACGCACACACTGGCTGTGCATGAGCTCAGGCCTCAGACTCCTCTGTCCCAGTCAGACACTGCCCTCCAGCGTGCTGGTGTCAGGGAGCAGAGTTCCTGAGCCTCGATTCTCATGGCAATTCTGTGCCTGGAGCTAGTCCTGGAGCTGGTTTGGCAGAGGCAGTCTCAGTTTGCAGTATGGAATGTGAGAGGAGGGTTAGGCCTTTTGCATTTCTTTTCTGTTGTGGTCAGTGGCATTCTGATTATTTCCTCAGTCCGAGAGGCGCCAAGCATTTTAATTGCCACGGGATGGAAATTCAAGTAATATATGGGACATTGATTAATTCATACCCCATAGCAATTCCATTTAGTTGTGTAGAAAATACATTTTTTATAGTCTCAGTTCTTATAAAAGTCCTATTGATTATTTTCTGCTATTGTAAAATGCAGCCAGTAAAATCTAATGAAATTTGGGTTTTTTCCCTTGAAACTAGGTCCTGTTGGACCAGCTGGTCTCCCTGGACAGCAAGGTACCATTTTCCTTCAGCTTTGATTATGCTTCTTAAGAGAAAGAAATTAATTAGTTTTTCTTTGTTTCTAATTCTCTAAGCCCTTGGCACATTTCCTCTCCCTTTTGTTCGCAGATTTCTTCCTTTCAGTTCATTTTGTTGTACTAGTTGACTTAATTAATCTAGTAAAGAATTTTTATGATTTTTTGTTTTCCCAGGGAAAGAAGAAGGGTGGTAAGAGGGTGATAAGAGCCAGTGTAATGTGGATGCTCAAATGTCTTTTTTTTCTTATGCTATTTTTCCTGAAGGCTGGTATTTCTAAGGCACTCCTCAAGTGCTGTTGCCTTTCTGTGATAGGGGATATAGCCCAGCTGGATACCTCCTGCCATTTTGAAAGGCAGGAGAACAAATTAGAGCCAAATTGGGATAATTGTCACTGTGAAAGCACTGCCAGTTGGGCAGACATCTCTTAGAAAGGGCCTGAACAGAGCTGACCCCTAAGAACCTTTCTTAGCTGGTTTTCTATGATCCTGTTAGAGCAAACTGGGCATAATTTCCACACTTGAATGTAGTGTCCCTCAGATCTGGGGACTGAGTTCATGCTTCCAGTTCTCATAAGGAAAGTCTGAACCTCTTGTCAGAGTAGGTACAAAATGTCACCCTCTCTCAGTTACATAACTCTCTTTCTCTGTTGCTTTTTTTTTTTTTTTTCCCTGGAAAAAGGACCACGGGGTGAGAAGGGATCTCCAGGTGAAGCAGTGGTAGAAACCATCAGAACAGAAGTCTCATCATTAGCATCTCAAAGTAAGTGGCCCTGCCTTTCCACTCCTTTGCTTGGAGATGTGTCAGAGCCTCAAGGCCTGCTCACAGCTATCAGGAGATGCCCCTAACTCATTCTTCTCAATGGGACATGGGGCAAGTATGTGTGTGTATGTGGTGGTGTGTCTGCAATGCCAGCTACCTCTTCTTTCCTCCTCATCTCTGCATCCTAAAATCCTTTCAAAAGGAGGCAGAGGAGATCAGGCCCACATCACAGAGAGGGAAGCTGTGGAATGATGGCTGGTGAGCAGCCACTAACAGGGCAGATGCTCACAGAGCTGAGAGCTTCCAGCCACTGAGTTCACACAGGGCAGTTCCCTGTGCAATGTGAGCATAGAGCCATCTGTAAGATGAGACCAGTTTGAAAAGGCATGTTAATCTAGGCAACAGAAATAATCTCTCTTCAAATTAAAGGATGAATTCAAAGGGGAACAAATAAATTTTAAGATTAAAAAAAAATGTAACATTTTGTAAAAATTTGAAAATTTTAAGATGAAAATAAGTGGAGCAGAACAGAACAGTTTGGCAACATCCCAAGAAAAGCGCTTGCCCTGTGCAACACTAGATGTGTGAAGCACTCAGAGTTGCTATTGCTAGGATCTGGGACCTCTGCAAGTTTGCAACAAGGTAGAAAGTGGCATAAAATTGTAAAGGATCCTGTCCTGATCACCATCCAAATGGGGCCATGTAGATTCAGACCATGCTTCAGTAATGTCCAGTTCCCCATTCAGGCACCCTGGATCACAGCATCACTGAACTTTGAGTTTGTGCCTCAGCTTGGAGGTGAGGGTGCATCACACAGTACAGTCAAGATAGCATGTGCAGCTACTTGTTAAATAATGTCTGTGTTATGTTCTCCTCCAAAACTTGCCTCTTTTAAAGAATCCTCTCCTTGAAGTTGTTTCTCTCCTTCTTTAGCCTTTGAGTCCTTCGCTCTTTCTCTCAACAGCCATTTCTCTCCTCTCTGTTTCCAATATCCTGCTCAGAGCTATATTTTGCTTCGTGTCCTGACCAAACACATCTCTCCTCTCCCTCCTCATCTTGGGCTTAGGTCACCCAGGTCCCATCTTAGTCCACCTTTGATTTTAAGAGCTTCTAGCAGCAATATATTGACAGTTTCCATAGCAGCAGTCACTCCATAGCAACAATTTTTCCTTGTTTGTGTTTTCCTTTTACACAGTGCTGGGAGATTTACAAGGGCGAGCAGGACCACCAGGTCCCCCTGGACCACCAGGTATGTTAAATACAGAGCTCAGCACCTAAGCAAGGAGTGCTGACACAACACGGCACATTTCTGGGCCATGCAGTTTGCTGAGTAAATGTTCCCTAATACCCCTGTTTCTTTTGTCATCAGGTGAATCTGTGCAGGGACCCCCTGGACCTCGTGGTCCCCCAGGTAAGAGCTTGTTCCTCTGAAACCCAACTGGAAAGTGGGAGGTTTTTTCCAAGGCCTAGGGCTGGAAGCAGAATGTCACATAGTGAGTTTCTACCAACACAATTTCACTGCAGCAAGATGCTGCCCAACAAAGAACATTTGCTTTTGCAGAGGATTCTAGCCAGATTATTAATTAGTAAAAGCCATAGTTTTTGGGAAGACACTCAAAGTTTTCAACTTGCCAAAGGAACTAACTGCATCCAATTCCATATTTACTTCTTACTTGTCCAGCCTTAACTTTCAGCTGCAGACATATGGAGAGGTTCTTATCATAAGTAACATATCCTCATGCCCCATCCTGTAACACAGATTTCCTCTCTCAGCCAGAACAGGGAAGGTGTGGGAGGACATGTCACAGGAGCAGAACCCCATTCCTTGTTCTCTGCTCAGTAGGAAAAGGGAACAGGTTAGGTGTGTCATGGGATCAGCACCCAGTACCACAAAGAAAGGAGTTTCTCTGTCCTTTTCTGCTGCAGTGGCAAATGATAGTGAAAAGTAACTACCAGGGATAGATGTGTGAAAGAAACAATGATAAAGGCCTACACTGAGAAATACTCAAGTTAAGGCCATGGCTGGAGATGTAGCAGCTCTTATGTTCATTCATTGAACATGCTGAGGCTGATCCTTCCTGAAGCCTTTCTGTGTCCCTTTTGCCTAGGAGAAGGATTGCCTGGACCTCCAGGCCCACCAGGGAGACCAGGATCATCCATGTCCACCTCAGGTAGGTTCTTGCCACTCATTCCTTCATCTGGTGCTGGGAATGTCCTGTTGTGGTTCCAGAGGGCACACATATGGCTAGGACGAAGTGGAGCCAAAGAAACCTTGTTTGATGTTCTGTTGGGTGTCATGAAGAAATCTCTTTGTTTGAATTGCAGAAGCATTCTTCACAGGCCCACCAGGTCCCCCAGGACCACCAGGCCCGAAGGGAGACCAAGGTGTGTATATTATGCTGCCTCACCAAAGTGCTAGAGGGGTCTCAGCACCTTAGACTGAAAAGAAGGAAGGGCTTGGGAGCAGAAATTCCTGCCTTTGTCTGTAAGAAAGCAAGCAGCAGTTGTCACTGAGTAGGACTCCTGTCTGCTGTAAAACAAGTCAGTCTTTGTCAAAGGAATTTGTTAGCCTCCAGTACTGGTGTCAAGGCAGTCACTGTATTCAGATCCCAACTTTGCAAGCCCGTTATACTCAAGAACATTCAGAACTTCAGATTTGCCATTGAAGGGGACAGCCTTTTTGCAAAGTGCACTGTGGACTAAGTCAGTGCAAGGTGGTGGCCCTATGAAGTGTAGCTCAACTCTCAACTGTCAGGAAAACGTGGACCTGCTCCCTTTACCCCTTTCTCCCCTGCAAACTGAAGGCCAAGATGATATGCTGCAGTGTGGGCTGGGATGTTGCTGATGAGAATAAAGCAAATCCTAACAGTGTTGCTCTGTTTCCCTGTCCACAGGCGAACGAGGCCCACGGGGATTCACAGGTAAGGAGATATTAGTGGGTTTCAGGGTAGCTTGCCTGGGTGTGTGAGTGCTCCTTCATTTCTGTGTCTCATGCAGGAGAACCCGGTGATCCTGGCCTTTCAGCATTCTCCTCCCATGGTTAGTCTGTGCTCCCTTTCCTCCTCTGAATTCACCGTCCCTGGGCTGAAATCAGGCCAAAATCCTGCTCTATTCATTCTAACTTAATTTTACTGGAGCCAGGATTTTATCTACATACTTTATTCCTGTGAATCTCTGACTCTCTTTCTGCAACTGGCAGGTGAAAGAGTCACCATACAGGGACCCCCAGGCCCACCTGGCCCACCTGGACCAAAAGGTAAAGTTAAACATCTTCTTTTTTTAATTGGGGGTGGCCTCACATGTCTAAGCATGGTTGACTGAAAGATGGAAGACTAAAGGATGGAACAACCCAGTCCTTTGGGAACTAGAGCAGTGCTCACCCCAGCCTTTTCAGGCAAAGCAGGACCACAGCAATAGAATTGCTGTGAGCACAAGGCACTTGACCAGGTCACAGAAGGCTCAGGAAAGCTGCCATGGCTTCTTTCTTATGCTCTTTCCCAACAAGCTGGCATTTCAAGACACTCATTGCAAGGGCTGGGTAGTTGCTTCTCTAACAAAATGTAGCTCAGCTGTTTCACATGACCAAGTATGCAACATGCAGTCACACCCATTACAAGTGTCTGTCTCCCTCACTCTTTTCCAGGTGATGCAGGTGTCCCAGGTGCACCTGGCATCCCAGGAGCATCTCGAGGTAAGAGGCCAGACCATCATTGCTCTGATATAAGAAGGAATGCTGATATCCTGGTGGCAGCTTTGAAAAAGCTCCTTTGACTTTTACCAGTGTGGGTGCCAACGTAATGCTGATGTGATTTGTGTTCAAAACCTCTTTTTGCACAGCTTGCCTTAAATCAGAAAATTTAAGAATTGACAGGGGGGTTTTTTCCAACTTACTGGGAATCCTTTAAGTCAGAATTTTGCCTCTGTGTGGACAGGTTCTTGAACTGGTGCTGCCCAGGCTGACTGGGATTGGGAGCAGCAGGGCAGTGATGTGAGACTAATGAGCCTGAGCTCTATGATGTCCATCTATATTCTGCACAGCACTGCACTTTAGTGCACAAACCCACCAGGTCTGCTTGTACAAAGCCAGGAATGTCTCTGGACTCAGCCCTGCACAGGCTGAGTTGTAAGATGCTGAATTAATTGAAGACATTATACTGCCAAATAGCCCATGCTCAGACTGTGTTTAAAGATGCAGGGGGAGCCCCTCCATATTCAATTTCCAAAGGTCTTTCCAGGCCTGTGGGAAGGGCTTAATGCAAGTACACTTCACTATCACTTGGTCTAATGCAACTGTGCCAAAAGCATTCCTTCTCCTTACAATGCTTTCTGTAGGTGGATCCAGACAAATTCAGGGACCCCCAGGACCTCCTGGGCCACCTGGTCCTCCTGGCCCAAGTGGAGGTTCATCTCAAGAGATTCAGCAGTATGTGACTGACTACCTGAAGAGTGAGTATAATGAGATTTTTGCTGTGGGTCAGCAGTTTCATGCCTATCTCTCTTTTGCTCCCTAGGGCTTTGTCCCTCTTCTATTAGAAACAACAGCTCTGCTACTCTGGGCTTATTTCTGCTGAATACTGTGAAGTGCTGTGGTCCACTGTGGCCTCTGTAGAACTGTCCTTCTGTTCTCCTGTTCTTTGTCAGAGGAAGAGGGTCTGGTAATTGTGCACATGGTCAGTCTTCCCTCTTAGTGATGTGGGCATATCTTGGGCTTTCTGCATAGGTGACAACGTCAGACATTATTTCACTGGTGCCCAAGGCCCACCAGGCCCTCCAGGCCCACCTGGACTTATCACCACTGCAGATGGGATGACCTTGGAT
Organism: Urocynchramus pylzowi; assembly: GCA_013397555.1. Lineage (NCBI taxonomy): Eukaryota > Metazoa > Chordata > Aves > Passeriformes > Fringillidae > Urocynchramus > Urocynchramus pylzowi. The sequence continues at coordinate 1,185,483 of VZRH01003646.1, forward strand.
TATGCAGAGCTGGCTACCCGTGTCATGAGCTATATGACAAGTAAGCACCCTGTTGGTAGACTCTGTACTGAGTCATGCCCTCAGCTGAGCTTGTGCAGCACCTAGGAGGTGAGAACCAGAGGAGAAACAAGTCTTTAAATAGCAGCACCCCAACCAGGTTATTCATCTTCAGCAGTCTAGGCCCAGGACTCTACACAGCTGAGGTGTCCTCTGAGCCTTGTCCTTTTTTAGTGGTTAGATTAACTAGCAGTTGCTGCTGTTTAAAAAGTCTTATATTAAACATTTGCTGTTAGACTTTTTGACACCCCAAAGACCCCAAACAGAGATGGCTGTATTTAGTATATGTGGTCTCTAGTATTTGGGGGTTGTCTTGTGTGCTTGGGGCCCTCCTGAAGTAGATGAGGTCCCCAGAGCTTTTGGAAGTAGCCTGGAATCTCAGCCAGAAATGCACAGAGCACACAGCTGTGTGCGATGACCAGGAGATGACCAAGATGTGTGAGAGAGCAACTGTTTCATAGCTGGGGATATGAGAAGCCTATTCTACCAGTTAATTAATTCATCTGTCCTTTGTTCCTTCCTGACCCCCCCTCACCTACAGTCTCATTCTGGCTCATGTAAAACCTTTTCAATCTCACAGGCTCTTCAGGTCGCTATGAGTCATTTTCTAGCTCAGTATCCACTACATCCTTTTTGTACCAAGAACTTCTGGACTTGCTGCAAAGTAAGTGACCCTCAAGGGAAACATGGGATTGAGGGTAAAGCATCCTGGAGATCTCCCTTTCCCTTCCAGTCTCCAGTCTGGAACTGGAGTTACCTGCAGCTGCTGTAGAGTGTTCTACTTTCCAGCTCCCCCACTCTGTGTTTCCCCCATAGCCTTGCTATGTTGTTGTTCTTAAGGTGAAGGGGATCCCCAACTCTGTATTCTTTTCTATACACACTGTGGGCTGACAGGTAAATCTCCAGGTTGTCATTTGGCTGTCCCTGAAGGTGCTGATTTTAATGGCCAGCACTGTGCTCCAAATGGCTCCCAAGTGTCACAAAGCTCAGCATGGTCTTTCCCAGCTGAGCTGCTTTTCATGCCCTTTACCCAAGAAGTTGTCCAGGGTGTCCTGAAAAAAACAGACCACAGGGAGGTCCCTTAAGCAATCCAAATTCTCAGCCTCCTCATACTCTTATTATAGGAGGTTCCCAGCCTTGTCACAAATGTTTCTGGCACCAAATACGGGACAATTCACTCAGAAAAGAGGGAGGAAAGGAGCTTTGCATCCATAGGTTTTGATGGTTTCCCTGGGGGAGGGGGCTCAGCTCACAGGCTGGGAACTCCTCACACTTGGTGTCTGTGCAGCAGCTGGACAGCCTTAAAGGATGCATTTTTTTTTTTCATTTCTAGGAGAAGAAATTCGTCAGTATCTCATTGGACCTCGGGGCCCACCAGGACCTCCTGGGCCAGGGGGAGATGGAATGTCTCTGTCACTGGATTATGATGAGCTGACCAGGAGGTTTATCAGCTACTTGTCAAGTAATTGTTTTATTAGTGTGTGTTCCCCTCTGTTCCTTTGGGAGCCCAGCACAAAGATCATGCTGTCAAGTCAGTAGAAATTACTCCAGTGCTAATTGTGTGAATCCCTGTGTACAGAGACCTCCTCATAAGGACTGTGAGAGACTTGGAAGAGAACAAAGATACCCTGTAGCTAAGATACCACTGACAGACTAGTAATGAATCCTTTCTTTGTTAAAAATTGAGCTTAGGAACAAAATTTCATCTTAGCCATCTTAGAAGTCCCATCAACACCTTTAAGTCCCTTTCTAACCTTTGTCTCTGTGATGGTTATATTTCTCTGTGAAAGAGTTGGTCTGTGCCCACCTTGTGTCAAAGCAGCTCAGGCAACAAACTCTTAGAAGTTAGTTGAAACAATTTCTATGTCTCTGCTTCATTTTTGCATCTGTAAAGGGGTGATATGGCATGTAAGAACTGTTTGACAGAGAGGGCTCTTTGAGCATCCCAGCAGCACTAAAGTGCCTAATCCTGGTAGCTGCAACTGTCTGTTTAAAAACACAGCCTGGTCCATGCTCAGTTTCTCTGAACTGCTCTTTGAGACCAGATATCACTAGTGGAGTGCTCCTAAGATGGAGGGAATTTCCAGCAGGAAACTGCAATGTAATGGCAGCACTCCAATGGCTCAGGCAGGACAGCTGCATTTTGTTAGCAGGAACATTTCATTAATGCAAATCACAAAGTGCAGGATGTTGCCCTGGAGCTGCAGACTCAGGGACAGCAGCACATGCATCAGCCTGTGGGTTGCAGCTGAGCTGCAAGTCCAGGGGTGCCCCCACCATGTAACAGGTTCATAAGGTGCAGAGCTTTTGCCAGGAATAGAAGCCTCCTGCCTGTCTGTGGGTGTCCTTGGGATTGTCAGGGCAAAGTCACAAGTCCAGAACAAGGTTTGAACTCTGGCTCCTGGCACAACCTGCTGATGGGGACACTCCACTCTTCAGGAGCCCCTCCTGCAGTGCCTGTGAACAAGCCCTATGGCCTGTCTCTCACACTGTAACAGCCTGTTCTGATAATGTGGATGTTTGATTTTGCAGGTTCTGGGATGAGCATTGGACTGCCTGGACCACCTGGGCCTCCAGGGTCACCTGGCATATCTTACAGTGACCTGACAGCGTACCTGCGGAGTAAGCCAACTTCTTCCCTCCCCTGCCATGGGGCTCTACGTGCCCCCAGGATCTTTTTTACAGCCTTAGTCACAGAATTTCCCTTTTGGCCTATCATCACATCATCAAATGACCCTCTGATGGTCCTTTGGCCTTAGCAGCACTGCAGGCCTCTGCTGGCACCTGCACACGCCACAGGGGGCTGCAGCTCAATCACCATGCTCCTGTGAGGAGCAACAGCAGTGGGGCTGTCTTGGAGATGGGCATGAAGGAGCCCTTTGTTGTATCCAAACTCTGCAGCATAGAGGCATCATTTCTTATGCCTTTTTAAAAGTATATTTTAAAAATAGGGACTTTACTCTCTTTGGAATCACCTGACTGTCCAATGTGACATCTACATGCAGGGAAGCGGGGTGCACCAAGAAGGCTGCACCAGGAAGTACTGGAGAGAAAAGGCTGTATCTGGCATAACCTGTATTGTCAAGGAACATCCATTAGGGTTGTGATTCTTTGGATAACTTCTTTTCTTCCCTTGTGTCTTTCAGACTCTGAATTCAGTGGTGTTGTTGGGCCCCCTGGTCCTGCAGGCCCGCCAGGACCTCCAGGGATCCCTGGATCACCAGGCACCTCTCTGGAGGACATATCTGCCTACCTTCAAAGTAAAGCACTTGTGTTTCTCACATCTGGCAGGGTGATTCTCTTTTTAAATGTTGGGGGGACTTGAGGCTGAGATTTAGCTTAGCAGGGATATGACTGCCCACTGGAAACAAAGTCACTGTAAAGAAAATAATTTTGTCAATGTTGTCTGTAAAGGGATGGAAGTTGGGGTTGGAGCCTTTAAACTTTCAAGATCATGACAGACATGTGAAATTTCCTTATCCTCTCACTGATGGAAAATAATTCTTTCCCTCTCTCAAGATGTTGGATACTCTTCCCTTTCTGGAGTCCGAGGCCCACCTGGCCCTCCTGGCCCTCCAGGGCCACCAGGTTTCTCTGGAACCGGCCTCCTGTCCTATGCTGATATCACCAACAGCGACGAGTTCAGGAGTGAGCTGATCCAGTACCTGAAGAGTAAGGGAACACCATCCATCCTTCCTGCACACATCCCAAGACATGCTTTACCTTGTGTAGGTGACTGGCTCTGCCACAGCTGAGACATTCCTGTAGGAGCCTTCCCTAAAATGGGGCTACAGCAACACCTTCCCTCTACAGCCAGATGTACAGGAATGTGCTGCAGCCTGTAGGCTTTTTTCCTCTCAGTCTAACTGCCAGCCAAAGTCTGTGTTGTGAGACAACAGGGACAAGCACTGGGTGGTTACAAATGGCCTGTGCTGAACTTGGGTCCCTAGTAAGGTCACCAGCAGAGTTTTACCATGGGAAAAGCATTTTCTTTGGGAAACACCTGCCCCCAGAGCCATGCATAATGGAGGGGTTGGAAGGCAGTACTGAGCTAGCTGTGAAGTACCAATGGTCTGAGCTCATCCTGGCAAGTTGTTCAGGGCAGGCTTTCAAAAACACCTCAGTTTTTGCAAACTAGTCACAGAATGGCTCTTTTGGCAGAGGTGCTCAAATTGGCCTGAGGAGTGCAGCCTTCTGCAAAATCATTGGGCATGTTCCTAAGATTTGGCACACAAAATTGTGGGAGAGATGGGAAGGAGGAGGGTGTCTTGTCATCTGTGAAGTTCAAGGTTAACATGTGCCTGCTGCCTGAGAAATGGCACTGGATGAGGATCACTGATGGTTGGTGGGACAGAACTTCACACTCCTGTCCTCATTCAGGTGGTAGCACAGGACCTCTGTCAAGCCCCGTGTCCCTAAAGTTCCCCCCTTGTATTTTGTAGGTGATGAAGTTCGAAGCTACATCTCAGGACCCCCTGGGCCCCCTGGGCCACAGGGACCACCAGGACCCAAAGGAGACAGTGGCTTTGTGTCTGGGTCTATGTCTTCATCATACCAAGGGTTACGAGCTTCTGAGCACTTGCATGGAGGATCCCTTGGTGCTGAGGGCTCCCACGGGGGCTCACTGGGCACAGGCAGCTCGTATGGCAGCTCCATGAGCAGCAGGTCCTCTTACCATGCCTCAGAGGGCACTGATGGTTCTTTCGATGGGCTGCTGACAGAGGAGGAATCACACAGGAGATCAGCAGGGTCAAGCAGATCCTACAGCAACTCCTTCACTGGTTCCCTGGATTACAACGAGCTGGCCCTCCGTGTGTCAGAGAGCCTGCAGAGTGAGTGCAATGCCTGCTCATGCTGACCCTCCCTATCCCAGCCTACAGCTCCAAACCCCCTGGGCCTGGTCACACTGTTCACTTCCCTCTCCTTCCTGCTGCCTACACCTCTCCCTTACACCTTCTGCCTCAGCATGCAGCCACATTTCTCCCAGAGCTCCTTTCAAATGACATTTTTAATTCTGCAGGCCGAGGTATTCTCCAGGACCTGATGTCTTACACAGCACAGGGACCCGCAGGTCCCCCAGGCCCTCCTGGTCCCCCTGGCATCAGCAAGGTCTTTGCAGCCTACGGCAATGTCACCGCAGACCTCATGGACTTCTTTAGAAGTGAGTTTCATTTTGGCTTGGCATTTCTGGCTCATGCATATTAGATCTCCCCAGCCTCTCACAAAACTACTGATCTTTTCACCTTTGCACACTGCAAAAGTCAAGGTGCAGAGTTGAAGGTGGATGGTCTTTACATCTCCTTCTTTCCTTGCTGGGGAGGTGCAGTCTTATCATTAGGAAGGACATCAGTTTTTCCCACTACTGGTAGGAAATTCATCCCAAACCCTGAAGGCCTCTGTGCTTACAAGCTCTGTGGCTCATTTTAACATGACTAGGCTGGCACTCGTACAGAAACATGAGCCAGCTGCTCACTCTGCTCTCAGCTTCCCCACCCTGTGCATGGGCCAGCTCCAGCCCTAGTGACAGCCAGGACACCCACAGAGAGTGACAGAGCAGAGCTGGTGAAATGACATCACAGCCTGTCCTTGGAACTTTGTTGGGACCAAAACCCTGTTTAAAAACCTTGCTGTCAGTCTAATCCCATCTAACCAAGAGAAATGTTCTTCCAGTGTGACTCACAGCTTCTCTGAGTGGGCAGTGGTTTCTCCCATTCATTCACTCTCTCCTTCATTCCCCTCTCCAGCACATGGTGCCATCCAGGGGCCACCCGGTGAGAAGGGGGAGAGGGGTTATCGTGGACCCAAAGGTAAGGCTTGCTCTCCTTTCCCTCTTCAGCCTTGTGATGCCCAGGCAGCAGCACTGTGACCACAGAGGTCACAGCACTGCTCGAAGTCACACCCTCTCACAGTGAAGGTGGGATCTTCAGGATCTGAGCCAAAACATTGTCCTGACTTGGTGTCCCTTCCCCTGGCCTGTCCCTGTCTCAGGGTCACTTGTGCTCAAGGGCAAACTTGGTCTTGTCATTCCTTCAGGTGACCCTGGCCCGATGGGCCCACCAGGACGACAGGGGCACAGAGGACCAAAAGGAGAGAAGGGAGAGAAAGGTAGGATCACCTGCCAACTCCAGGAGAGCAGGGTTTGACTGTCACAAGTGGCACCAGCCCATCCCTGGGAATAGCTGGAAAACACAGCCTCAGTTTTTTGGTTTGGAGCTTTTGTCTTTTTACATGGTCTTTTCAACTAACTCTCAATTTTTCTGGTCCCCAGGTGAACAACTGTATGTTGGCAGAAGAAAAAGAAGTGTTGGTGTTTAAGGAAAGAGGTAGCTCAGTTCTGTACAGGGCAGCATTCCCAGCAGCCTGTAGAAAATTAGCCTGAGTCTTCACTGCCTTAATGCTAAAACATCCTCACTGCTCAGCTGACCCCTTAGAGTTGATAGTTCAGATCTGAATGTCTCTTGTGTGTGTTCAGCATGGCCCTAGTGTGGGTGTTTGCCCCTGTTACCTGTTTCATGGCTTCATGCCCCTGAGCTCCCAGGCTGTCCTGGGCTGACAAGAGCTTCCTGTCTCACCTAGTCCAGGCTTCTTGAACTACTCCCAGATATGTAAAAACCTGGGTTTTTTAACAACTAGCCAATTCTGCAGAAAAAAAGAAATCAATCTCATCCCCACATGCATGGTTTGTCAGGGATCAGATGCAGCCCACAAGGCTCCATGAAAAACCCTGGGCTTGCACCACCCTGGGATTCCCTCTCCACAAGCTCTGCCAACCCCAAGTGGAGCCTGTTTATAGCAGCACAGCGAGACAGGACACACATGGGGACGAACCAAAGCACTTTTAAACATAATTTGCTTATCTTTTAAAAATATTTTTGTATTTTTTTCTGTTTTTTTAAACACTGGTGAAAAATAATCTTTAATGTAAACAGGCCAATTAAAGTGTGTTTTTAACCCTATCCCTGAACTATTGAGGATGGCCATTCTGTGCTTGCAGCTTGTTGTGGGGCAGGGTGAGGCACCCGAGATGGGTCTGAGGTGCAATGGTAAATACAATGCACAACATTAAATACTTTTATACTCAGTTATTTTAAACATTGTAAATCATCCCCTTCACTCAAACGCGTGTACAAATCACTGTATTTCATGCAAGTTTTCCATCAACAAAACTGAGGCAATCTCAGCAAACTGTGATTTTATTGTATTTACAGCAGAATTATTACAATATTCTACAGAAAGCCATGAAATCAAATTACTTTGAAAAACAAGACAAAAAACCATCCAAAACTGTTGTATGGCTGCTACTGCAAGTTCACTTCTACAAGCTGTACAGAGACCCTTAGCCAATTATTCATCCATCTCATGATTTTTGGTTGCTTTTTGTAAGGCAAAAATAACGTGGTTTGCAGTTAACACAAAACATTCAACAAACTGCTGGGAGAACACGAGGCCGGTGGTGCCTCAGGCGCGTGTTTTGTCACAGGATGTTCCTCCTCTGCTTGGCTTCCTGACAGAAAATGGGGTGACAGCTCAACATTAGATGCCACTCCATGTCCCTTCCTGGGTTCTGTCCTTCCCACCATTTTAGGACTGATTCTCATTACCAAAGAAGCTTTACCACTTAACTGTAAGTGTGGAAGACTTTGTTAAATCAGGGTAACCCTGGACTCAGCCACTCCCTTCTGCTTTCAGTACAGGGGAAGCACATGAGCCCTTTCTCATGGGTTGGGCATGAGCATGTTCTTGCTTAAGGGGTTTTCCTCTGGCACCACTGACTGCCCAGATGCCAGATGTGCAAAGGAGCTACAGGAAACAAAATGTGAGGACTGAGCTGGAGAAAAGGGATGCAGAACAAGTAAAAGCTCTGTAAAAGAAACAATTTCCTTTGTCTTCTCCTTCCCTTTATCTGTTCTCATCTTTCATAAGACTGAGAAAAGATGGGGCATTCCTGGCCTTGGCTCGCCTGTGAACAAGGAAGGTTAATTCTCTCTAATCTTACTTTAATGGCTGTGAAGATGGCAGAAGTAGCCTGGGAATGGGAAATTTGCATGGACACATCAATGCAAGAAAGTTTCAGAGATCCAGAAATACAGATTTTGACGTCAAATGACCAGACCAGAGTGTAAACGCTAACATAGAACTTACCGACACAACGGTGGTCCTAAACACTCCCCCCTGCCCTTTCCTCCAACAACCAAAGAGTCACTGCCCTCAAACCTGCCCTTCTTCCCCACACCAGATGAACCAAGAAGCAATAAATCAGTGGAAGCAACTAGCACCAAGCTTATTTGTACATTTCAGTTTTCATCAATGATGTATTTATGAGGTCCTGGGAGCTGCAGCGCACAACAGCTCTGAAAATCAGGCTGCCTAAAAGTGTACTCAAGTGCCTGAATTTAAACCACCTACTGGAATCTTTCCTATACCAAAGCAAGCTTGAAATACTTGCAAGGCAGATACTATTTCAACTGGAGAATCAACTTAAACTTCCTATGTGATACTGCTGTCACAAAAGATGGTGTGGCAAAAGCGATTTCATTGCTGCTTTGCTTAGCTCTTAGTTAAGGTGCTATGTTTCCAATTTTTAAATAAAATAATTCAGTAGAACAGAGTTCTCATAAAGTCTTCTGGAACAGAAGAATAATTTCTTTAACTGTGTGATAGATCAGATATTGAGTACCCTTGAATGCAATTTTAAAGGAATATTAGCTTAAAATATTACCTGGAAAAAAGGATGCAGCTCAGACTGAACATCAGTTTTTAATGTGATGTGAAAAATCACTGAGTGAATGCTGATGGTAAAGACAGTGCAGCCCTGCCAGCAGGGAATTTGAATTCAGGTGCCAATTCAAATAAAGGTTTTCCTTCAGAAGGTGTTTCTAAATCAGGACCTACATAATCAATCATATGAAGAACAACTTCAGTTATTGTTGTCTTTACATGCTGTATACAGTTCTCATGTATACACCAGCAACAGCAGAGTGCTTGGAGAAGGAAAATAAGTTTTATGAGGATCAGAGAGGATCAAATGCTGGAGTATTTCTTCTTCATAAAATAAGCGGAAAAGTTCCCCTGGAACTTCAGAAGATCAAGAGCTGCCACAGCCCATTTTCCCCTGGGGTGGTAACCCCTCCTCAGCCAGAACCTCCCAAAAACAGGTAGCAGGTGCACCCGAAGACCTTTAGCCCCCAGTCTCTCTGGATGCCTTAAGAGTGCAAAATGCACTTTCAGAGCTTGGGAAGCACATAGTGTGAGGCTGAGGCCCTACAAGCAGGTTTTCTGTGAGGATCAGTTGTAAACACAGGAGGACAACCCACACATTGTACTGCAATCCAGGGATTTATTGCCTTTTCTCGTTTTCCTGTGGACAGAATTTACAATGTAGTAAAACACAATGGTGAGCAAATACTGATTTGTGGTCAGTTTTGGAGGAGCGTGTGGGGACAATGAGATCTGCCAAACAGTAAGAATTTGTAAATAAGTATGTTGTTTTGGCTGCAGAAAACACACCTCACCACCCTGGAGATGGAGCTGCCAACATTCATTAGGGAGGTGACGTGAGATAGTACTGAGATTGGATTTTGCATCTCAGGAGACATTTTTTAGGCCTATATGAGACTAAATTTAATTTCAATTGAATTTTTTGACACTGATACAATATTGTAACACCTCTCTCACATTCTGCAACACTTAAACCCAATTTTATCAGTCCAGATGTGTAAGTACCCATGCTAGTTCTTGTTATCACTCAGTAAACATATTTTTGTGCTTGGTATCAATTCTCAGACCAGTTCACAAGGCTGCAAGTGCTTCACAGGGCTCCCCACCTGGAGACCTGAGCAAGGCTTCCATCGCCACATCCGATCCCTCCCTTCATCCCAGAGCTCAGTTACAGTTATTTGTGCAATTTACAAGGAGATCAGATTGCAGGGCCCGTGTGAAAAGGATCTTCAAATAAAAGATGTAAGAGATTCAGACAGAGGTAAACAGAATGCCAATACATATGGCATTCCTAACGTTAGGAGAAGATTATTAACATTTCCTTGTGAGGATTTAATGGGGATGAACATAGACAATCCAGAAGAGGAAATCTGCCTGCCCTGCCTACTCCCAGGTAAAGCACTGAGCCTACTTCATACGAAATTGCAAACAAATTCTGTTAAATAGAGATGAAGATTATTTAATGTTATCTTAGTAACAGTCGATTTATGAAGGTGGAGCTTAAAAAGCAAAAGGTCTTCAAAGACTTGTTTCTCCCTACTAAACAAACAATTCAAAAAACTTTGCATTTAGCAACAAAGAACATTCTAGAGATATGGTGTGTGAATTTACAACAGTACACAATACACATTTAAAATAATAAAATGCCAGAAATTAAGGCTAGCTATTAAAGTAATTATGCTATCAAAAAGTTACAAAATTTAAATTAAAACATGCATTTTCCAATTTTCTTTTTACTGTGCTGTAAATTAAGTGTCTTTATTGAGAAGATATTGGTTCAACGTCCAAAGATTTCAGCATCCAAGGTTTCAACCACAGCTGATTAAAGTCCTATGTTAATTTCTGAGTTCACTGCCATGCAGCAACACTGTTCCCATGAAATGAATGCCATGGAATGGGCACCAGTTGCACGGTCAAAGCAGGCAAACAAAACAGGTGCAGTTGATGCCCAAAGATACCAGAGAAAGTCAGGCCTCAAAAGACAGAAAGCAAATACTATTTTACAAATGGAGCTCCAACATACCCAAGTACAGCTTGTAACACTGTCTTGATATGACTCAACCTCTACTCACCCAAAGGAGTGCAGCAAAAGTGGCCTAATACAGCTGTATTTCCCTACCCCGCTATAGGAGACACCGTTCAGATTTCCCACTACAGATCAGTCAGGCAAATAACTTATGGTACATCTAGGAACTCGAAAAATAAAACCTGCCTATGTTAGTAGGTGGCAACACAAAAGCAAAACACCCAGCTTCATAAAGGAGTTTGTCTGTATATTTAACTTAAATCTTTCCTTAAAATAAAATGACTAAAATAAAAAAAAAAAAAGGAAACTAACACTTCTAGTGAAATCAGACTTTAGCCATGGTTATTTATAAATATGACCATCCACCTCCACTTCTGTCATGGAGTTCAAATGAACAGGCTTTGGTAAGAACAGAACAATGGCTCTACCCATTCCAGGTACAGTTAGAGAAACCACGTGCATTTTGCACACCGCTTTCTAAAAAATACATTCTACAGTTTTTCAATTTGTAGAACTAACCACCTGTATGTAATAGCTAAAGAAAATAATAAACTGTGCATTTTAAAGTTAGCATTTCTTTCACCTTTACATATTTTAGTGCAAAATATTTTAGGGTGAGGATTTACAACAAAAATGGCAGTAGCAGCAAGAAATCTTGTTTTGTACAGTAACAGCAACGCTACGGAGTTTTGTGTTTTTAAATGACAAAACAGTATCCTGTTGCCAGGATCAGCATATCTAAGTGTTTCAGGCACTGTATTAATTAACCTAGCACCCCATTTCATTATGGAACTAATGGACAAAACGTGTCATGGAGATCAGCTCAGTTTAATTTATGCCAGAGGTTTCTTTCGAAAGAAGTTGCAAAGGCTTTTGCTTTTGCCAATTGTGTTTAAACGTAAGGGCTTGTTTTTCTGATTACTGTCATGTTCTTAGTAATTAGTTTCAGTCCTTGCCATGAAGACACTGCTCACATTATAAAATTTTAAACCTCTCATGGCAGTTTCATTTGTGGAATTCTCTCATGGAGAAATCTGATGCTTAAAAACACAGTAGCAGAACTAATATTACACCAATTAAATGTTCAGATGAGAAACCATTTTTTTTATGATGAGAAAGAGCATAATTAATATTTCAGGCTTAAAGTCAAAACCGTAGGTAACGTACTTTTAGAGACTGGGATAAAAAGCCCACTTAGTCTTGAAACATCTGAAGGACGTAACAATACCACTGTACACCAAAACATGGTTCGTTCCTTCTGCTCAGGGGAGTGCCGAAGCCGCTCCTGACACTGATTGTCTCCACTGAAAACAAGACACGCGAGGTCCCCGATGTTCATACGCCGCGGGTGAGTCGGGTTAGACCGTAAGGAGGGAGAATTCCAAACACCAAAAAAGCTACAGAAGTTCCCAGAGTTACGACCCCGTGGAGTGAAGACTGGGGATTGGGTAGAATTTGGAAATCCGGCTTTGTGTTGAAGGATTAAGGCATTCGGATTCTCCAGTCATTTTAAAGAAAACTTCCTGTTCCTGCAGTTTTCTGGCAAATTCTTCTTCCAGCATCTAAAACCAAAATCAGATTGTCACAGGATTAACAAGGCAAAGTACAAGAAACCCATTATTGTGGATACATTTTGTCTGATCCATCTCTGAACTGTGTGAAACTCTGCTACGTTCCCTTTTAAAATAAAATAATCCCCCAAGACCAACCTCCATCAACAGCTGTATGTCTGCTATATATCACTCAATTTTTGTAGTAACCTACTGGCTTCTGAAATAAATTCCAAGCCTCAGATTTACCTCCAGCTAAAGTTTTCCATGCAAACCTGCACACATGTGCTGCAGGTGGGAGCCCTGCAAAGAGGCTGGTAAGACCCAACCTCTTTTGGTGCACCTGCCCTTTGCTCAGCTTATGTAATTTTTAAGCATCTTTTATTGTACAGTGAACTGCAACAGCTTTGTACAGCAGCTTGACTCTCCTGCTCTGCAATACTTTTGTACTGTCTGTATTTTCTGGATCAAACCCTTGATAATTTCCTGATTCGTGAACTGCTCCCATTTACCTTTTTTCTCGGTCTCAATTTCTCTCTCCATTCCTTCAGTTCTTGGCTGTGCTCTTCATCCAGCTCTTTTAGCTTCTGAGTCTCATGCTCAACCAGTAGATGGCATTTTTCATTCTTAAAACAAGATAATCCTTATGTAAAACTAATTCAGATTAGGCAACTCAACATTTGTACAGTGACATATGTTGTCCTAATTCTTTCTAATTAGCTTATTCCGTGTAAATAGTGACGTGAATAATTACAAGATGAAAGTATGTTACAAGGCTGTGTTTTCAAAAGCTGATCTTTCCATCGGAGCCAACTGAGATAAGAAACACTCATAAATCCAAATACACTGCTGAGCATCATTAAGGCAGCTGCTGAGAGTGTTACTCAAAACTGTGTTTCACTGCCTAATGATGCTTTTCAAGGTCACGCAGCATTTCTGCTTTGCTTTTTAAAGACAGTCTGTATAATTTATTAAAACCAATTACATTAAAAAGGAAGCTGTTTTTTGGAACTATTTCAACTCTTGGTGCCAAGAGCTGAGACAAACAAATGGAGCTTAGAGAAGAGACAAAGGTGGTTGCAGAAGCAGCCTCAAAATTGCCCTATGAGAAGGCTCAAATCACACCTCAGCTTCACATTTCTCTCAGTAAGGTACCCAGGCATCTGCCTCACTTTTTTGAAGCACGACAAGAAAAAAATCAATGATTTGGCTTCAAGTCTCTGCACTTTTTTAAGAGCAGTTGGCAATGGTTGTGGTTTCTAGGGTTCCAGTCCCAAATGGGTCTGATGTAGAGTACAGAACCACAGCAACACAAACAGCAAGCACTTGGCTAGACCTGAATGCAGCAAAGGGCCAGTTTTCCTTGTAAAGCTCAGAGCAGCCCTAATCTGCTCTATTTTACTGGAGCTGAAACTCTCACAAGGCTCCCATGGTACTTGGGGATTTACTGGGGGCATATTAGTGGCACAGCCAGGGACTGTTTTTGTAGGATGTAAGAAAGTGAACAGAGTAGAATGAGCTTCATTGGTCACTGCACGATTTCTCTAAGCAAAGGTTATCAGCAGGTGATCATTTAATGCTTTAAAACTGCCTTGTGTCCCTGAAACTGGGAAAAGCTGATTTAACAGAAAAGGAGATCTGGCCTCTGGTATCCAGCAGAAACTTCTACAAAATGCATACCAAGAGACAAATCAGAGCTCCTTATCACAAGAAGAGAATTCTTTCTAAGTACCTTCCAGAAGCTCACACACAAGTGGCAGCGCTTGGTAAAAACCTCCTCATTCCTGTATTGCTGCAAACTTCTTGTGAATAATGCCTGGTGCTGCCTACCTCTGTTCTGATTAATGACATTCCAGCAAAATCAGGTTAAAAGGAAATGCTGCCCACAGAAAATAGCCCTGGGAACTTGACAGATATTCCAGAAGTGATCATATGCTTCTGGTTCATGCTCTTCTTCATTTAAAATGATTCCTCATTAATTGATGGGAATACATGAATCTGGCAAAGCAGTGCACTGCAGGCCTTTGAAAGCAAAGCTGAAAAAACTATACAGTAAAAATTAAGGAAAGGTGTTTCTGCTTTGCCTGCATCTGGTATTAACTTAAGTCTTCTCACAGAATGGTCATTTAATATCATCTATTTTTAACCTGTAACTGATGCAGTTCCCTGATGTTTGCTTCACACTGCAACTGAAGGTCCCGCATTTGGTTTTCATGTTTCTGATGCTGCGCCAGTCTCTCATTCTTCTGCCTCTTTTCTTCTTGAACAGCAAACTAAAATTAAAAGTAAGAGATTATTTATATTGTGCCTTTGAATAAAACAGTTTGTATGAGTTAAAGAACTGCATCTAATAGAATGAAGACACACTGAGAAGAACAGTTCTAGAAGATTTAAGCAATAATTTTCTCTATTTTTTCTTTTTTAAATTCTTACAAAGGAAGTTCCCTACAGTTTTAATTCCATTTTGTCTGCATTCTGATTTTTCCTTAAAACACAACACATTTCACTTCCAGATTTCTGAATTACCTCCCTCTGAAGCTGTGACACAGCAGTGCAGCTGCAAGCATTGGTTTGGGCTGGTGTTAAACAGCTACAGGAGACCATATTTTCCACATTTTTCATCCTTCCAGTAGTGCTCACCATATGAAACCATGATTTGTGACTGTGGTGTTAGAAAGCAAACCTCTCAACCTCTGCACAGCCTTCCCTTTTAAAGAATGAGTGAATACCTACAGCTTTAGTTCAAAAGCTCACAAAAATCAAGCATCCTTAAAAATGTAATCACAGAACAGTTGAGGTTGGAAGGGACCTGCAAAGATCAACCTCCCTACTCAAAGCAGGGTCACCAGGAGGAGGCTGCACAGGACTCTGTCCTGTTGGGTTCTGTGCATCTCTACAAGCTCTCTGGACAACCTGGTCCAGTGTTTGACCATCTTCCCACTACAAAAATGTCTTCTCATGTTGAAGTTGGATTTTCTACATTTCAGTTGTGGCTACTGCCTCTCACCCTGTCACTGGGGCACCACTGGGAAGAGTCTAGCTCCACCTTCTTTGCTCCCTCTGTTGGGTACTTATACACATGGATAAGACCCTCCTGAGCCTATTCTCCTCCAGGCTGCAGCACCCCAGGTACCCCAGGTGGCTCCTCGTGTAACAAGACACTTGAGTCTCTCAGCCATCTTCAAGGCCCTTTGCACGACTCGCTCCAATAAACCCGTGGCTGACTTGTACTGAGAAGCCAGGACTGGACCCAGCACTTCAGAAGAGGCTCACCAGAGCAGCAGGGAAGGATGATTTCCTCTGACCCCATCCAGTGCATCAGCCCAGTTTGGTACCATCTGAGAACTCGTGAGAGTGCACACTATTCCATCCTCATATTTACAGCACATTTGGCATTTACACTATTATAACTATTAAATAACTATTTATTAATTACCTGCTTAATTTTTTCACGATCTTGGTCTGGAGAGGCAAATGAATTGATTCTTAAACTTTTTTTAAACATGGCCATCCGAGTCTTTGCTTCACTTCGCTGGATTTTAGGCAGTCTGGCTCTCTCCTGAGTTTGCTTGTTCTTTAACTCCTCTATAAGGCGTTGATTATACCTCTGCATTTGTTCTGTTTCCTGAAATGTTAACCATGTGGAAATATTACACAGTAACTACGATGTTATACAGTTATGCATTTCTTTTCATCAATAAGTCCCCTGTGTGAGTCAGTGCCTCTCAGCAGAAACCATTCCCAGCCCCAGGAGTAACAGTGGGGAGGAGAGGCTTCTTGCAGAGAGCTCTGGATCTTGCACAACCCAAAGAAAATTCTCTAATAAATGTAAATACACATATATTTTACCAGTGCTTTCTCAACTCCTGCACTGTCTTTTACAAAGCCTGTTATTCAAAAGGAGAAACTCCTTTTTGTGTAACTGAACTTCTGGGCTACAGCTGTGGAGGGGCAGTTTGCTTTAAAAAGCTGGGGAAAGCAACAGCCCACATGGGATAAACCAGAGTGGACAGAACAAGCCTTCAGTGGAGGCTGCTCATGCTCTGATCACCAAGAGGTCCTCAAACAACTTCCTCCTGGTTTACAGTTTCAGAAATTGAACTATTTGCTTTTGTGTATTCTATAAAAACCAAAATGCCTTGTGGAAAATAAGGATTTAGCTATAAAGAGACAGTTGTCAGCTACTTGCCCTGAAGCTAGAATCCAGTTCATTCTGCTCATTTAAGTCCAGGATTATTTACTTCTGAACAGATTTGTTTAAACACAAATTAAAATTGGTTTTGGTGGATAAGCAAAATTTGGTATTTTTTACAGCACAAGATTGATATTGTGGTTGGTTGGTGGGTTTTTTAAAAACAATCAAAAGGGAAAATATAATAATTTATACTTCTATATAGTACTAAGGTATTCAAGTAAGATGAGTAAGATTTTTTTAATTTCAACAGAGCACATAACATCTTCAAAATACTTGTCCGGGTCTTGCCTGTGCAAACACCAGGAGAGATCCTAAGACTACTTGATAAAAAAAATTGATATTATAGTACACAAGAGAAAGTGTCAAAGTCAATACTAACTTTTTCATGTCTCTTAAGCAGCTGGTGTCTCTGCATGAAGTACTGATCCTTGAGCTGCTGCTTGAGGAGCTGGTGTTTCTCCTGTAGGTGCCGCTCCTCCAGCTCCCAGAATGCAGCTTCACGAGCTGGAAAAAAGAGAAAGGTTGGTTCAGGAACTGCAATCCCATCCCATACTTCCCAACCTCCTGGTCTGTAAGTGCATTTTAAAAACAATACTGTTTCATAGCAAATGTTTTTGTTACAGTTCTAGATTAGTCATGAAGGTTTTTGATTTCATGAAGTGAAGAAAGACCATTGTTTTACTAAAACACCAGTGCCTGTTTTAAAGGGAGAGCCTGGTGCTGGGTACCTCTCATGAGTTGCTGTTTGTTGTTGAGGCAGTCTCGTTCAATAGTGGCCAGTTCAGTCTTTTGCTGCTGAATTATTTTCTTCAGAGATGCATCCAGTTCTTGTTGCTGTTTCTGCACAAACTCCTGTTCCTGGTAAAAACCAATAGAAGCAAATTAAATTGGGTTCTTCTAACCACATTACATATTAATGAAACTCCCAGTTCTCTCAGCATTAGCTACATATGAAAACAAATGCATCTATGAAAGTTTGAGCTAGTGTGACTTGGCTATCAAATTATCCATCTTTTGTATTTTCTGTGTACAGAGTAGGTAAGAGCATATTCATGTTTAAATAATACCTTCAGAAATAAGACCAAAGAAAACAATATAGCCAGTCATCTGCAACTCATTCCATCTTTTGTCTCTCCTCAGAACAAGTTGCAGGTTCAGGACTAGCAAAGACAATACTCAATCTAAAGTTGATCTCATTCTAAAAAGTGTTAATTATTCATGTATGTATGAAAACAAAGGTATGTATGGTTATTCTGCTTTGGGTGATTAGCTAAAGCTTATTTATTTACACAGTTGGGTTTCAGATCTGTGTGGTTCATCTTGTCCTTAGGGCAGGGCTGTTGAGCTGGGAGTTCTGCAGGACCACTGTGCAGACACCCCATGGTTCTGCAGGGGCGTAACCTGCTCACACCTGAGCTGAGCTGGCTCCTCACAAAGGGATTTATCACCTGCATCTTCCCATTATCCAGGGGTATCACTGTTACATCCCATCATGAAAAGCAGACAGCATTGAGTCCCCCTCCCATGCCCCAAGACCTACTGCTGCCTTTCTTCTTTGCAACTATTAAAAACCACAGCTATGAGCATGCAAGCATGCACACACACACACACACACTCACACCTGCCTTATAACACGAAATTGAATCAGATGTTTCTAACATGATATCAAGGCCAAAAGACAGTACAATGACAGGGTCTTGTCAGAGCCAAGGTGGGCTGCTCAAGTCCATAACAAATGGAATTAAATGTTCATTAGAAGTACTTTTTATTTTGACCAGAGAAATCCTGGTTTTCATCTTCACATAAAGTTATTCATAGATGAGGCTTTCATGTCTCTTAGTGGATACCAGAGTTACACTGAGACAGGTAACATAAAACCAGAGGTGAATTAAGCTGACGGTAAAAGACCTCAGGGTAACAAAAAGAACTGGAAAGTGATGTCTGCAAATCATCAGACACACCTAACCAAATTTACAGAGGGACAAAAAATCCTGGTTTTTCCCTTTATACCTGAAAAGGTTAAAGACTACTACAAGTTGAATATTCTGAGGGTGCAGACATATAATTAACACAGTGTTTAATCTGCTGGGAGATTTTTGATTTGGAGGGAGTGGGGGAAAGCTGTTTTAGTGTAGTCATGGTCAAAAACTGATTATGCTTGAGCTTTACACATTTAATCATTTAAATATTATTGCTGCTCACTACAGAGTAACTCTTAGGAAGTTTTATACCTGCTAGTGCTGTAAGATAAACTAGACAATCTCAGAAAACACGGTGGCCTTTCCACTTCTCACATCTACTCAAGTATCACATAAAATAAATGTTACCAACTTTACTAAAGAATGTGTTGGGTGGTTTAAGGGCAGACAGTGCAAGGCAGCCAACCTTTTTCAAAGTACCACTTGGTTATGCCCAGTAAGTATCTTAAAATAAACTCAAACATCTTTAAAATACATGGTTTCACTGCACACACAGAATACAAGTCACACAATGTTTCTCACATGTGCTGAACAAGAATCATGTTGCATGTGTGAACCCTCAGTGTCTTGCTCAGACTGAGTAACTACTGTCTTTTGGAACTTTTAACAATGGATAGTGCACAATTACCTAAATTGGTGCTAACCAGTTTGGAGACAGCAGTGACATTGATCAGCACATATGAGCAGAAGGAAAAGAGATAACACACATCTGAAAAATTAGGAAGATAAACTTGCACTGTGTTGCATTTTAAGACTTACATCCTGCATTTGTGCGTTGAAAAGCGTACATGAAGACAACTGAAAAGACTGAATCATAACCTGAGCAACACCCTGTGGGACACAATGTAATTCTGTGTCATAATATAGTGAAATGTATTTCTATTCTTTAAAAAGAGAAGAAATGAGATCTGCTGTACGTTAGTAATAAACATTTGAAATGTCAAGGCTAATCACACAAGTAGATGCTGAAGGAAGTTCTAGATATTCTAAAACTAAGCAGCTACACCTTGTTTTAGCACTTGTCATTCCAAGTAAGGATATTTCACATTTAAAATCTTCTTTCACTTCTATTCAACAAATTGAAAGCAGCAAAGGCAATTAACCATGTTTTTACAAACACCATGAAAAATTAGATTTCTGCTTCCTTAAAAATTTTAAGGACAGGTATCTTTGGTATGGGGAAAGTGCTGCAACTCAATCTCCTTCTATCCTGGGAAATCCCCTCTTAAATTAAACACATAATGGAATAAAGTTGCTATTATTTTCTACTAGGTCACTCACATAAACATTTAATCTTTAAGTTACTCAAACCAAACCTGCTCTGCTGTAGTTCAAATTCACTCTGTACAAGCTGTGGCCATCACAGAGCCGGTATTTTTCTGCAATACTAGCCCAGTTTCTAGATGGGTCATAGAAAAGCAGCAAGTCTGAAGGCATGAAATCACAGATGATGTTTTGTAAAGTTTCTATACACCTACACTTTGACATTTAAATAACATTTTATCTAATCTGTTCTGCTCCTATAAACAAGATGTCTCATGCTTACACATTAGATACATTTTCCTCCTCTGCGCTTGTGTAGTTCAAAACTTCCTCCTGACTATAACCTTTAAAATTTGAGGGACCTGTGGAGTACTTACCACTCATAAAAGCATTGTAAATAAACTTGCTGTGGAAAAATACCGTTCTTTTTCAGTAGAGCACACAAAATCCTACACTTGACAGTACAAACCTGGCAACAGCTGCTCCTACATTTCTACCCAGTTAAGTCTAAGATGTGGCATGGGAGTACTTGAAGAAAGAGAGCAGTTTGTAGGGTTAGTTTGAGTTAAGTTCCATATTCACTCAACAACAACAAGAAGTGAAATCATCAAGCTGTGTGAATACTGCTGCCTTTTGTATTTTAGTAGCTTGAAGCTGCCGTTGTTACCTGAGCATGCTGGCTTTGTGCAAGCTCCTCTTTCTTGCGTTTCATGAGCTCTTTTCTCAGCTCTTTTGGTGCTTTCTCCACTTCACATAAAACCTACAGTGTATATAAGCATGCAGAAGGTGGCAAAAAGAACACTTTGTCTCCACAGCAAGCACTACTGTGAACATAGGGACATGCAGATCAAGCACTAGAGGTAGTGAGAAGCATGCATTACTTCAGTGGCAGGGATGTTAGTTTAGTGAAAGAGCTTAATGAAAAGAGAAAGAACAATAGGTGCTTTATGCATGCCAGCAGTGCAGAGAGGAGGGATGTGCCAGCGCTTTTTGCATGCAAATGCTGCCCAGTGCCCTCAGAAATGGCAGTGCCTCTCTTGTGCTTCCATGCAGCTGCCAGAAGAGTCAATAGTTAAGAAAACCACCACCTGCAAAAGTGGTATTTTCTTGAATCACTATGGCAAAAGGACTACAGAGTATGTTACCTCACATAAAGCTGTGAAAAATGGTTGGAAGCTTAAAACAACTTCCATTGAAAACCAGCTATTTCTGACACTGTCTCTAACCTGAATTTACAAGATGCCATTATAAGTGTCTCTGACCATAAATGACATCTACACAGCTTATGTCTTCAAAATAATCATATAAGCAAACAAAACATTATTTGGTTGTGCTTGGTTCTGAAGAATTTAAAGCAAAACCCACCAATAAATAAGAGTGTTTTCAAGAAACTTTTCGTGACACGTATGCTGGGATGGAACGTGTTTCAGTACACGGTGAATTAGACAAGATTAGCAGAAAGATTCTAAATATAACCTGGCTAAATCAACTGACTATTAATCTGTTAATTTGCTGATGAGTTTTGTTTTTCAGAATTACAAAAACGTAGCATTGTACATTCCTATATAATATGGATAGTTTTAGAGCAGCAGCTGCATTTTCCTTCAAACTGTACATCGCCTTTTTAAGCTTTAAACACAAAACTATGCACCCAGAGACAAATGCCTGTTTGTTTAATAGCATCATAAGAAAACAGAGTCCAAATCACCACATGCTATTCCTATGTCCATGAAAGAACTGCTTTTAGCTCAGAGCAATATGTAAAATTCTCCCAATTTCCCATGTAGTACCCAATCACCAGTGAACAGAGAGAGACTCAAAATGCAAGAGGTACCGCAAAAGAAGAAAAATTGTTATTTACATATGGGCATACAGTTCAAACTGAATACAACTTATTTTTCAATGGACTTTTGTGCTACAGGATCATTCTATGCAATAGCATTGACAGTTCAGCTTTCTAAAGAAATCTCTGGGTCTAGTAACTATCAGAGCAAACACTAGAGCCATTTATATACAAATGGATACTATGTAATTGAACCAAAAATGAAATAAAACAGCTTTTAAGATGCAAAATCCATATGGAAACATATCACCTTTTCTTAATCCAATGCAAGTA
Organism: Urocynchramus pylzowi; assembly: GCA_013397555.1. NCBI lineage: Eukaryota > Metazoa > Chordata > Aves > Passeriformes > Fringillidae > Urocynchramus > Urocynchramus pylzowi. The sequence goes on from VZRH01003646.1 coordinate 1,207,387, forward strand.
AATTAATTGCACCAGTTGTCAGTGTCAGTCTTTTTGCCTTAACTGTATGACATTTATGAAATTAACTGTAAAAGATTTTAGGTTAAACCAGACTTGTCTCTCCTGGCTTTCCTTTTTGAGCTAACAAATCAAATTCCTATTATTGCTGTCACTTCATATAAAGAAATTCTAAACAATTACAGCACACATTCAATAAAAAAAAAATCTAACAAATTAACAAAAACAAAACAAAACTGAAATTATTGTCTTCGAAATTCTAATTTGTTAAGTATTTCCTTAGTAACTATAGCTGGGTCTTTTTCATAATCTTTATGAAAATACTTTTTCTTGGTTTAGTATTTGAGAGAAAATATTTTATTAAATATTCTGTAGAAAATAAAATCTTCTAACTTGATGATGTGTTCTAGATTAAATCAATACCTGTCAGCTGTTTGTATTTCACTTTGGGCAGTTAAACAAGAGAAACAATTCTGACTGGTAGTGACACTTCCAAACCTCAGTACAGCACAGGTTTGACAAGGCTTCTGGGAAACCTAATCTCAACTGCTTGCTATGCCCATTCTCCTTATTTTCTATATCAGCATTGTCTCTTACCTCTTTTTTCTTGTTTTTCAGCACATTCTGGAATTTGGACAACTCCTTCTCCTGCTCAGCCTTGATGCGCTTTGCTTCATCCCGTAAGCGATTTGTGTGCTCCTGCTCCAGGCGCTCGATCGTCTGCTTCTGCTGCTTCTCCAGGTTCTCTATCTCTTGATCATACTGTCGCTTTTTACTCTGTAAAAATTATTTGGCACCTTTTTTTAGAAAGCTAAGTCCTGTCAAGTGAAGTGCTGTAGCACAGCAGGGAATGGCCATGATGGACTGTTGTGGCAGCAAGCCCCAAGCTGGGCACCCCACAATGGCAAATATTGCCTTTTATTTAAGAATGAAGGCTACGCTAGGACCATCATGGCAGGAAACACCTGATTGCTCTTAGCACTATTCTGCCTACTCCATCAAGATGACATATTTTAAGAGCACCAAAATGCAGAAACTCACTGTCATTTCCTGTTCAAAACGCCTGTACATCTGCTCTCGTTGCTGCAGAAGCTTATTGCTGAGCTGCTGTTGGGCTCTCTGCTCCTCTTTCTGAAGAAGTCTCAGCTCTCTGAGCTCCTGACGTCTAATAAGGACAAAGAACACTTAATACTGATGGGAAAACAAAAGAAGTGGAAAATTATAAAAGACAAAAAGGATCATTGACAACTTGGGCCCAGTAAAACTAATTTTGAACTGATTGTCTTAATAAGAAACATCTTACATTCACTTCTACTAAAAATAAGATCATTATCCCCTTTGTTTTATTCAAAGAAAAAAATTATCAGCTGCTAACCTCTTGAAAATTTTACTTTTAAAAACACTTACCGTAGGAATCGCATTTCTTCACTTTTTGAATCATTTTCAGTAACTATTTTTGATGTGGTTACACTCACTTCTACTCCATCAACAACAAACTTCCGAGTTTTCTTTAACGTTTTCTTCTGCCTTCTAGTTTCCTAAATTAAGCATTGGTAAGTTGTTACGCATTTATTTAGGCTATATTCTTTTTCCCCCTTTTTCTTAATATTTAATTATATCAAATATTTCAGGGAATGTCTTCTATACAGTAATCAAGAGTCCTTCTCACTTACCAGGTGCCTCACTAACCAAGTGAGAATTTGAAAAATTCCAATAAACTGAAACTTTCTAGTAAGGAAAGGAAAACTTCAATTATTGATTATCCAAAGTACCAGAAGAAAAAAAATTAAGCTAGAAACTCTGAAGAGAACTGATGCAGTTTTATTTTCAAGAGCTGAACATAGCTACATTTACTGTTTGCTTTTGACCATGGTTTCCTCAGCCACCAACAGGTATTTAATTCTGAATACTAGTTCTGAAACAGGATAACAATTTACTCACCTACTTCCTCCTGCTTTGGACATAAACAAGTGAGTTTATTTTTCTACTGATATATATTAGCCAAAAATCTTATAATGATCTTGCTGATGACTGAAGAAGTCTCAGTTGTCAGAGCTGCTGTTGTTTCATGGCAAGAAGAGAGGGACCCCAGCTGAACCTGCACCATCTCCAGTGTGTCAGGGCAACTGCAAACCCTCGTGTTTAGCACAGCTATGCTAATCTATGATTTTTTTTTGCTTGGTTGTCTTTGTAGGTTTGTTTTTCCTCCACTGGAGCCCACATTACACAGTTAGTACCCTAACATGGCTATATTCATTTTAATACAAAGACTACAAATAAAGTTCCTAGTCTGGAATTTGCTTCCTCTGAGTAAGCTCATTCATAGTGACATAACTGCATGGACACAGTACAAGCACAGGAGAACATTGATTGGAATAAATAAATCCAGCAGAATATCTGCCTTGGGTGTCCCAAATCCAAACAGAGAGACAGAAGATGGAAGCAACAGGAACTCAGTATAAGATTAGATGTTTCAAGAGATTTTTCCCATTGAACAAGAATTCTGTGCATTTAGCTGGTCTTCTTGAGTATCAGCTCTGACCTACAACCAATCACAATTCTACATGCTTAGTATTATTACACTTCCTTTTATGGGTTATACTATTATGTAATACAGTAAGAAACTAAATAGCATAACTGCACATAATCCAGACATTATCACATGGTGCAATTTAGAATACTTTGGTTTCTACAAGGCTTTGTATATATGTGCCATACTGGTTTCTCCCTCAATATTTTTCTTTGTAGCAAAGGTAACACTTGGAGATAATTTCAGGGTTACACTCATATGAGATTTTATACTAAAAAATATATGCTTACACTTACCTGTAAAGATATTGATCCTGTCTCTTTGTTTTTACTAAGGAAACTAGAAATGGACAAGTTCAAATCAATGCTGCTGTTATCAGCTGTAGAACCAGTGCCTGAATCCGCATCATTCTCCTTCAAATTCTCCGATTCCAGTTGCTGCAAAGGCTCAGTATTGCCTTGATTATCTGTTTTGACCTTCTCATTTTCTTCAGTGCTGATACTAATACTGGGGACTGGAGTGACTTCAGAGTCATCAGCTTGTTCACTGGCAGTGTCTTGAAGCTTATTCTTCATGATTTCATCTGAGGTAACTGCCAGATGTTCTTTGTCTACCTGCATGTTGTTTTCCTGTATATTCTCAGGTCCGCGCTCTCCTGAATTTTGGTCCATACCAGTCAGTTTGTCCACCAATTTATCAGGAATATCCTCAGGTTTGTTCTGTAATGCCTTCTGGTCTACGATATCTTTTCCAGTGTCTTTGATCTTTGTTTCCTCTGTGCTGTTTGTATTACTGATACCCTCATTTTCATTTTCTGCCAGTTTCTTGTCTACTTCGATCACTGTATCTTGGCTTTCTGATAGAGTTTCTTCAGAGCTGATTATCTCATGGACCTGCTTAGCCTGACTTTCCACTGGCTTATCCTCCAGCTCAGGTATTTTATCCCCATCACTGATGGGTGTTTCAGCAATAGCACCTATCTCCTTAATGTTGTCAATTCCATGCTTTATTAGTTCCTTTTCTTCATCAGACACTTTAACTGTAGTATTAGGCAGAGCTTCTATAGTGGTATCTATTACTGCCTCTTTCTGAGCTTCACCTTTATCTTCCTTTTGCTCTGTATCTCTATTTTCTGCAGGGACCTTTTCTTCCTCACCGTCCAAGAGATCCGTTCTTTTCTCCTCTTTTTTTTCACCAGTTTCCTTAGAAATGGCTTCTTCAGTTTCTGCCCTATCTTCAGTTACAGGTACTACTTTCACTTTGTCATCTTCTATCTGTTCATCTGCCATGAAATTTTCCTTCTCTATTTTTAAGTTAGGTTCATTCTTTATTTCCACATCAAGTTCTTTACCTCCTTTCTGGGGTTCTGCATCCTCATGCATTTTTTCCAGGCTTTCTGTATTCTTTTCTGCTGGAACCATTTTGCCTTGCTCATCTTCACCAGTTGGCAAAGAACCGTTCTGCACTTTCACATCGCTAACGGGAGTATCGTGTATGTTATCAGCTGTTTTCTTAAATTTAATGTCCTCAGGTTCATCTCCAGTTGTTTTATCCTCAATGGCATTACTTTCTGTTTTCTCAGAGAGAGATTCCAGGACAGAAGCATTCTGTGAAAGTTTATCCTCTTCAGAGCTGGCAATACTAAGGTCAGAGGATGCACGTTTCTCTGCAGGTAACTGCTAAAAAATTAAAGCAAGAAAAACATTCAATCATTTTGTAACCTAATCAAAGCACAGTTTTATGGAAGAATATGTGAACAGAGATCTATATTGTATTCACATGCAGTTATATGAGTTTGATAACCTCAGAGTCCTTCCCTTGGACTACCACAGAATAAGTATATGAACTGCAGACAGGCTCTGAACAGAAAGTTTCCCTGTGATCAAGGGAAAGGGATCATGGTCATCAGCTACTCTTCAAGGGCCTTTTTCTTTTCACATTCCTTTTTATTTAAATCAGTTCGGCTCCTCAACAGTGTCAGCCACAGCTGGATTTGAAAGACTTAACTTTGTGCCAGCTGGGCAAGGAAGAAACTGTGGCCTTAGTTAGTGCAGCACTGATAAAATGCAGTATTAAGTCCTTCTTCTGCTTCACTTTGTGTTCTTGGCTAAAAATGCCTGAAAACTTTTCATCTGGTTTTAATCACGTTGAAACCCCACTAAAATGGTGAAAACCTCCAGCAGATCTGATTAAGTGGCAGTACAGAAGTAGAACAGAAACAGTTACCTCACTGTAGAAACTGCCTCTGCCAGAATATGAATAAATGTTATCAGATTCCATAGAGACATCCAAAAGAATATAGTAATAAAGCATCATTTTAACCACAATTGCCCTTTCACTCTTCAAAGTGATTGTGATATCTGTCTGTCTGTATCTACTGCTAGAACCCTGTAATTTGCAGATCAGGCTTTTGATTTGCCATAGGGAACATCCTAGGTTAGCTGTTGCAGCAAGCACAGGTTTGATTGTGCATTTCCTACCTTAAGGATTTCCCAAGCATACAGAAAACAATTCCTTTTAAGACAAAACTGCATTTAAAATATGTATTTGTGTAATTGCTCAACAAGCTTAGTGTTGATCTCCCAGAAGTGTTTAAAACTATCCCAAAGAAATAATGTGAAGGGCTGTACCTCACACTTTCCTACAATGCCACTTGTGAGATACTTCACTGAGTCCCAGGGTGGAGTTGACTGCAGCCCTCCTGGATGGATGGCTTAGCAGCTCATCCACGGGAGGGGAGCTGCTGGGGATGCAGGTTTGGAGCCCGTGGGGTGGACTGGGAATGCAGTAAGAAGGCCAGGGGCCGTGAGGAACGTGCAGATGGGTGAGGGGGGAATGGAGGCACCTGCACGAGTACTTGGCTCCTGCAGCAGTGCAGGAACAGCAGCTCTGGGAGGCACAGGGGGCACACAGCCTGGGCACTCTGCAGCCTGCACCCCTCCCTGGACATCACAGTTTGCCCTCTGAGCAACCACACTCGCGCTCTAAGATTCTTAAAGCATCTTTAGAACTACATTCATTATAAAATATGCGGTTTTTTCCTATTCTTTGATAGTCTCACTGTAAAATCACAAACTTAGTTTACAGCATAATAGTCAAATACTTTTCTTAATCTTTTAAACACTTTATGGAATACAAACACACGTTTCCTCATTCACCCAGTCATTACGACTTAAAACCATTTACATAAAAATCAGTATCCTATTTTTAAAATATCACATATATGTGTAAAAAATGTAAGATATTAGTCTTTACTAGCTATTATTTATTAGTAGTTTTTAAGGAGTTCAAACATGCTAATTTTGAAATTGCTGGCTACCTATTTTGTAGTAAGTTTAGAGTATGTTTATGATGTTATTCATAGAAGATTTGATGTCAGAGTTGGGCTAATACAACTGAAACTGAATTCGCCATGGGAAATTTGCGATGGCATATTAACAAAAGTAAATTTTAAACTGACCAGAGAATTTTCTGTTTCTTCTTCTTCATCCTCATCTTTACCATCTTCAACTTCTTCTGTAACTTCTGCCTTAGCTTCTGCAATCAATTCTCTTATTGGTTTATTTGAAGTAACAGTAACAAATGGATGCTTGTGAAAACAAAAAAAAATAAGCACAATGTTAAGTGGTGGCTTCATAGTATACAGTGAGAAATTCATAATCTGAAAGAAATATAACTTCAGAGATGTGTTACTCTGGTTGCCTCACATTTGAAGATTCAAAATTAACATAACTGGTCTAATGTGTTTTTTCTGCAGAAGTCTTAAAATCAAAACATTTGTATTAAAATATACTATATAAGTAGTCTAACAAACTTGCTAAAAATACAAATGATTCATTTATACTGACCTTTTTCACAATCCAAAGAAAAGAAGTAGAAAGATTTCTAAAAAGGTTATTTTTCTTGGAATTAGGCTTCATTTCAGTTCTACAGTTAAACTACTTCTTGACAAGCTTTATCTAGAAAATATACTTTCTAGAAAAAAATGTGCTTTGTCTTTACTACAACTTTTCCTAACATGAACTAGAATTCTACCTTCTTCTTTAGGAACAAGCAGGTACCTGTTCCTCTCCTTCTGTCTGAATCTTCTTTCTCTGCTTGGCCCTGCTACTTAAATCTATTCAGCATATGCCAGGCGGATTGTGGATAAAGCAAATGGGTGCTGACGTTAAACACAATCAAATGTACCTGGTCACATCTATTCCTGTTCAGCTGTTCTGCAGGGACAGCATTACAGAGGAGGGCTGAGCACTAAAGCTTTTAAAACACCTGTCAGCAACTGGCCACAGACCTAAACAACTCCGTCATCCATTGTAAATAGCAAAGGATAGTTACTTACACAAAGTAATTAGTTGTATTACAGCAAAATATGTTCAACTAATAACCTGACCTGTGCTTGGTATCGTTTAATCAAATTTTACCAAATAAGGATTAATTTCAAAAACAGATTGTGGACAAATACCTTATTTGAAAATATTTAAGTAGTAACTGTAATACTGCTCTGCTTTTAAAAAAATACAAAATATGCTTGCCTTTAAACAACAGTTCTGAACAATTAACTCTTCCTACCTGTAGAAGTTGAGTTGCACTCCACCTTGCATCTACATTCTTTTCCAAACATTTCTTCAGAAAATCTTTAAAATCTGATGACCTACACAACAAGCAAACAGGCAGTGGTTGTTCTTCTGTGTTAACATCAGACTAGCATATAAAACTGAAATATTCTTTAGGCTCACATGAATCTACATTGCCACTCCAAGTCCCACTACTGACTCAGGAAAACATAAAGGGAATACAGGAATGCCAAGACCGATACAGTACAAAGACAATCTTTAAAAGGTTTGTCCATTATCAGAAGAAATCACTTTTTGCTCTGGACTATTAATACAATTGATCTGCTATATCACTAACTGAATCATGTGAAGATATTAAATTGACCAAATAGATAATGGCTTTTAAAAATACTTTCTTAGTATAAAAATGCTTTTGTTTCCTTTCACCCATCTTTTTTAGATGGCCTTCAGATCTGTTACTACATTTATAAAAAAGCTATTTCACATACATTTTAAGGCAAAGCCTGTAAAATACTTCTGTATAGAACTATGACCAAACAAAAGTTCAAGTTGTGTCAGAGGACATATATGTATACACACATGTACAAACATATATTGGGATCGTATGGACCCGCCTTGATGCATGAAGCTACAGCACCAAGTTCAACAGGGCTGTGCTCACCAAATTTAGCAAACAAATGACTTGGAATGCCTTGCATTGGGGTGGGAAAGCTGTCAATAAAATACAAACCACTTTGAAGGCTGTGCCAATGTTGGCGGATCGGATTTTGCGATTTTCAGCAGCACTCGCATGGGATTTAGTTCATGATGAGGTGGCTCTATTTGAGCCATTTCTATTAAAGTAATGCCAAGAGACCAGATATCAGCCTTGTAATCATATGGTCTGTCTTTAGAGGTCTCACACATTACTACTTCTGGAGCCATCCTGCAAAGACAGCAACAAAGTTCCAGATGAGAAAATGCTTTTTGCTCTGTTCTGAGAACAGTTCTAAGCACACACATTCACTGAAGCATTGCTAGAAGCACATTCCACCATCAGTATATTTACACAGTATCTAGCAAGCTTGTAATGTCAAATTAAAAGTAACATTAAGATACTGTTCATACAAAAAAAAAGCCAGCAAAAGAGTGCACTTACCAATAAGGTGTGCCAATAAAGGAGTCTCTTCTTTGTATTGTTCTGGTGTTTTTAGCTGATACTCCAAAATCCGCTTAAAGCAAACAGTAAAATACTATTAATAGGGTGGTGGAAAACATACTATATATTTTTACTTTACAATTGTCTTTTTAAATGGTGTACGTTCCAGAACAAACATTCTTCATTACTAAAAATTCAAAGTGAGGTAAAATATTTGTGTCCTGATAGCTGAGAGCCAAGGTTTTATAGCATTTATAATAAAAGATCTTGAATAAAACATATTCTACATTTCTAAAAAAACCCCAAACCATAATGCTACTGTTGGGCTGTATGGGACAGAAGCAAAATATCTATTTACTGCAGGAAAAAGTGCATTTAATTCTTTTAATTAGAAATTAATTTATTCAATCTATGAAGTCTGTATTCATCTAACATGGCATTTTTTCATTAATTCATCTAATTAATTCAACAAATCATTCAATTTTTAATTTCAGGACTCAAATTTTCACAAAGTTGCATTTCCTCTTCATCTTACAGGTTTCTTTCCACATTATTTTTGACTTGATAATAAATATCTGAAAGCTTGCACATGTACTTTTCATGGAATATCTACCCAAATAAACAACTTTACCTCTTTGCAATTAGTTATCTGTAGAGCATTACATCTCTCACTTAAAAAATAAGACATTTAAATAAGTGTTATATGCTTATAACAGACATAATTTTGTTAATGAAGATCTAGAGATTAGAGCAAAGGGACAAAGAGCCATATGTTGCCATCTTTAATCTGTACAAAATAACTTGATGGGCTCAATACTTGAGAAGTCTAATTTTGCTCTGTGAAAAAAAAATCAGGACTAAAATCTATTGGTTCAAAGGCAAAAAACTGAAGTTTTGAGGGACTACAGGTGTTGAGATAATAAAACTCATATCTATATAAAAATAAAATGCAATAAAAGAAATTTACTTGCCATTCACACATCTTTAAAACAAGGAATTACCCATTTCTTTGTATAACAGAATCCAAATACAAGTAGTTTATAAGGAGTAAAATGCTCCTTCAAAGGATGCTGTACATTTTTCATAATTACATTGAGTCTTTTTTTAGAAATCTCAATTAGCAAACCTGAATGCATCACCAAATGCACGTGTGGAAGAAATCTCCTGTGGTCTGAACTGTTAAGTAGTATCTTGACAGCCTGCAAGGTGCTGTGTACCAGCTAAGCTTGACAAAACCTTAAAATAGTTCCAAGTCTGTATGAGGAGAAGCCAGGTCATGTGAGGAAATGAACTGAAACAAATTACTCTCTCTGACCATGAGACTCCTGCTATGGTCTGTGGTTTCTTATTCAGCAGTGCCAAGAAACTAAAGACAGTGGTTCTATTACATTTAAACATCAGGCCTATGACCCTGAGGGCATCACTAAATGTTCAACCTCCAAAGAAAAGCTACACCAGCAAACTTACACATACTCTGCAGACTAAAAGGAAGCCAGATGCAAGGACTGTGTGTACAAGGAATAATCTTGTACAGAAGAGATCCATGGAAAAGCACAATCACACTGAACTGATCAATACATCAAAGCAGGTTCTTAGATAGTCTCAGTTTTCTAATAGAGAAGGTGCACAGTACCTTGCTGAGACTGTGATCCACACGAGTTAGGCAGGAGATATATTCCTGCATTTGGACATACCTTGCTTACATTTAAAAGCAAAGTCTGTATCAAGTCTGCAAATTTGGAGTCCCAGTTCCCTGTGGCAATATTCTGATTCTCCTTACCTCTGCCCTCTGTGCATCCAAAGAAATACAACTGATCACACTGATCCCATGCAGAGGGAAGGCTTTGAAACCTGAGCGTGGGCAGGGATGTCATGGAACTATGCCATGGTAGAGCCACTGTAAAGGCTGACAGCTTATACACATTTTTCCCTGAAACAAAGTGGATCCAGATAATTCCTGCCCTTTCCTGGCTGAATGAAGGGATGCTATTCACCACCAGCAGCCCTTTGTCAGTTCTGCATGGAGGAATCCTCATCAGACTAAAAATGTGGATGACTGCTTAAACTGAGATTTAAAAAACCCCAGGAATCAACAATAGTAAGCTGTATTTTGTTCCAGACTGCTCTGTCTTAATTTCAGTCCAACGAACAATTGAAAAAGGAACGGAAAAACTAAGCTGAGTAATTCAGATTATTACATCTCTCTCAAAGGAAGAGACAACAGTACAAGGTACTGCTTTTTGATGTTTGTGAATAATGTTCCCTTTCCAAACTAACAACTTCAAAGGGAAGTTCTGATGTTATCACAGTGAAGGTATGTATAATCAGGAACTTCATACTAAGAAACAGTAAGACCTATGATGACTTCTTGTGCTGATTTTGGAGTATGAAAGATGTGACAAGTATGGTCAGAATATTTGCTCAAGTTTTTTTGATTTTTTTCCCTTGATAGTACCAAACCACTTGCTTCTGAAAAATGTCTCATTGTTAGATTGGTATTTCAGTAGGTAAATATTGAACCCTGACGAACTATAGCTTAAGGAAAATACAATTAAAAGACCATGCCAAGTTCCAGGAAAGAGTTTTATTTGTAACATGCTTACCTAGTTTAATGTCTCCATCTAATGTGAAAAGAATATTGCCAGCTTTTAGATCTCTGTGGATGATCTTATTCTCATGCAAGTAGTTCAGTGCTTCCAGTGTCTGCCTGCACACCACTTTGATCTGTGGCTCTGTTAACGGCCTTTCAAGCTCTACAAGAGAGAGACAGAAATAATCACAACATTTTTTGCATTTTATGTTACATGTTCATAGCAAACCCTATAGGAATATATATGGAAACTAATTAATCTGACAGATTCTAAGCACGACATGTCAGAAAAAAATTCCATCTTAGAATATTTGCTCTTTCCAGTGAAGATTTCATTCCTTGAACCCAACCCCCTTCTCATTATGAATTATGTATACCTACCAATCTGAACTGTGAAAAAACTACATCATTTAGAGACTGGTTCTTTTGTGTGGTATATAGAGATGCTAAAGACCAGATCTTTTACATAAATATTTACATATCAAAACAATACACACAAGAAATACATCTTACAGTATATATTATCATTTTAAGGTATTAGGATTATTATTGTTATGATTAGTTGAAATAATTATTTACCCAACATTACTGCATCTACTGCTCCTCCTGCACAAAATTCAATCAGGATCTGTATATAAACAAATAAAAAAATACAGAAATTAGAAACTAAATAGTCCCACTGAACTGAATCATTGATTAAGGGAGCATTATTGGGATATCAGAGTTCCAGACTATTTGGCCTCAACAAGTTATTTTACTAACCTGCAAATACTGGTACTATTACCCAGCTAAAAGTAGGGCTGTGCTGCACAAGCAAATTATTTGAAAAATGCCTCGAGACTCTCAGACAAAAGTTTTAATCCAACTATAATATAGCATAATAAAACTTATAAAACATAATGACACAGTCAGCTTAAACCTACTCCTTGTAATGTGATTTACATAATCCCTGCAAACTCATTTCTCGGTTATTAAGCTCTACTTCTATACTAAAATCTCTCTGACTGAAAAATCCAAGAGCTAAATGATTTTCCAGTAGCTGATGCTATCTCCTATATTGTTTCACATGAGATGAAAATGCAGAAAAATGTTCTTAAAAGCTACATAAAATTACTAAATTCAGATGTTTACACTAATTTCCCTTGATTTTAATTCATGCCTACAATACTTCAAGGCCTTTATCCCAGAATGTAATAATACCAGAACAAGTCCATCCCCAGTCCTGAGTTTCCATTTGAAACAAAAATATACTGCAATTATTTTTGAGCACAAACTATGCTGCTATGAAGGACAGAAAGAATATATACAAAGGAGAAAGAGGGCAGATAAAGAGAATGAGGAGAGCAAGAAAGAGGAAATCTCATCCAAGATTGATACCCCACTCTTCCTTATGTGTCTTTCTTTCTTTAATTTGAACTTTAAATATTATAAATTATAATCTTCTGTCTGAGAGCTAAGAAGCATTTCTTGTCAGAATCTCAACAGTCAATATGTTTGGATATAGTATGTTATTTTTTATTTTTCTGTAGAGTAATTTTAAAATCAGCATATAATTGCTGATAAAAGAGGAAACCTCAAAGTATACCTTGTACCACAGCATTTATATATGCACCACTTATGTCACATATATTTGAAATTATTATTGCAATTAATCCTCACAACAATGGTACCAACAAATATTATATAATGCAATTCTTTGTAAATCCTGTAGACATTATTCCATTTACGTGCTCCTGTGTGCCAAGTAGGTAAGGGTGGGAAATTGTACATAAAGAATTTATTTCTCTAAAATTTGTAGTTTGGTCTGACAACATCTCTTTGCTAGAGAAATCATGTTTCTAATCTTGGAAAGCAAACATGTATTTAATGTCCAACTATCATTCTTCTCTTTTATGCCCTCAGTAAATTTTGTTTATTTACCACATCATTAGCCTTGTGGCTTACAAGCTCCTGCATTTCACTGAAACTATGTAGCTCCAATTTTATTTTCAAAGGGTTTACTTCTATCTTTATTCTGCCAGTGAAACCTACCCACTCAGTTTCATATTGTGTCTCTATGCCTACTTGCTTTCATGCTGACCTTTATGCACAGAATTTTTTCCACTATTCCACTGTTTTATATAATAATTTACTCTGTACTGAGATCACCAAGTTTTGAGCTTAGCAAAACAAATGTGCATCAGGAAACATGGTATTACACTTCCACCATTTGTTCAAAGAGCAAAGCTTATTTGTAAGACTCCCAGGAAATCATCTTTTATTTGTTTTAGGTATCTTTTTGAAGTATAAGCTCTTAAAAATAAAAAACCCAACCCATCTATTCTTTGTACCATTCCAAAAGCAGCTATAAATACTGCACTGGATTAGCTAAAAGTACAAACTGTTTTGTCACAGCTGAAGCCATCCAAGTAAACACCCAGGATCAAGCACAGCAGGGACGTGCGGTCCCACGTACTCTCTCTGCACGTCAAGGTACAAATACCCAGGGTTTAAGTAAATTAATTATTGTTCAAGTCCTGGTAAACTGTCCTTCCTGGGAGTGCCAATAAACTCACTGGCATCTAAAGTATGTACTTCACAGGCTGACCTTTTCAGCACTTTATTTATTTTTCAGGTGTGGAGTCTGAATCTCACTTAAATCTTGCTAATGTAATTGAAATCTGAGTCCTGCTGTTACAAATAAGCACCAGCTGAGAACTCTCTCAATACACAAAATTAACTGATAATTTCCACAGTTTAGATTCAAACCCCTGACCAAATGACTCAGGGTAGCACAAATCTGCAGTGACAATTTCCTAACTCATACTCACAATTTACAAATTAGTTCTGAAACTGAGTAGTTATCCCAACAGTGACAACCCAGATGAAATTTGACAAGTAATATTTTGATAAAGAAAAAAGTGTAATTTCAATAACCTTTTGAAATAAAAAACAATCAGAAAATGAAAAAATACCTACCCACAGATTGTTTTCATAGTAGAAAGCATCTAGGAGCTTGACAATATTAGCATGATCACAGGATGCTAAAATGTCAATCTCCACCATGTAATCTTCCAGTTCTTCTTCTGATTTAGTATCTATCACCTTTGCAGCAGCCAGAACTTTTGTTTCTTTGTTCTGAGCCTGTAAAAGAAAAGTCACAGCAAACATGTAAATGAATTTCACCAGAAAACTGGCACCAGCAAAAAAACCCCAGAAATAAAGCAACTCTCTCTCTCGACACTTCTGTACAATTTTCCTGCCTCCAGTTTTCTCCTCTACAAAAAGAGAACCTCTGAATAATAAAGAGGAGATAAAGTCTAGTAGAAAAAGGGTTAGTAACTTTTCTCAAGGCCAAGAAACAATGAAAGATGAGAATATAAAAATGCTTAATTCTCATCACATTCTTTAAACCATCATCAACAGCTCAGGATAATTGCTGCCTTACAAAGATGAAGTTTTGTGCTGCTCCTCAAACACCATCTATTAACATGTGGCAAGGAGTAGGAAGGAGCCTCTACCCTCTGTTTCTGCCCTTCTGACTCTCCCCACGTTGTGGCAGCACCGCTGTTCCCAAAGCCACACAGAGAACCAGATCCTCCCCAGGAAGCAGCTGAAGCTCCTCTCCAGCCAGGGGCTGGGTGCAAGCTCCCAGCTTGCAGAGGAGGATCCCGCAGGTGGGACCCATGGAAGGGGGCACTGCAGGGCTGCAGCCTCTCCTGCATCACTCCTCACCCACACCAGGGACCTGCTGCTGCTGCAGTGACATGGGCAAGCACAGAACAAGCAAAACAAGCAAAGGGAAAACAAGACTTTGGGTACCCAAGGAAAAGAAAAGGCATTCCTGCTGTGCATTCAAATATTCTTTGTCTTTTTTCACACGTAAGAAATTACAGATAAGTCAGGTGACTTATTTAAATAGTAAAACATTTCAGCAACCAAGAAATACTACTTATTAAAAGAGCACTGCTGAAACCTAATCACAAAAAAATATATACACTCTCTAATAATTCTAAGTTATGTTTGAATAAATGCTCAATTCCAAGCTGCAGCAAGCTTTAAACAAGTATTTTTCTCAAGTCATCATAAAAACACTGTTTTGTCAAGTAGTGACATTACCAGTGGTTACCTCTGAATAAAGGAAGTGCAGGACTGAAGTCTACTTCACCCAGTGAACATGAAGACCATGAAGCAAATTCCTACATTTACTCCACTGAATTTTTGACAGTCAAATGAAATTAAATGGCAAGGAGGAACACAGGCTCTCTCTAAAGCAGCAACAGACAATGTCCAACAAGGGGAATTCCAACTTCTGATGTGAAGCATCACAAGGTGGTTCACCCTGTCTCTGCTGGTGTGGATTGTGCATGGTCCCAAACCTATCTGGGATGATCCCAGGACAGGACACAGCAAAAATCCCAAAACCTGAACTTTGTCACCTAATGACTTTATACCAATATCAGACAAAAGCTGGTATTAGACAGCAAGTAAGAATAATTATTCTTAAGAATAATTCTGAAGGTCTAAATGTTATTACTTGCACAGCTATAAATAATTCTCTCAGTGTGGCAAAAGATAATAAAATATTTAAAGATAAACATTTATATTAACATTCAGTAAAACAGCAGTAACAGCAAAACACACTTATAAAGCATAGTCCCAGCTGATTCATCTCATGTTGAGGGTAAAGGTTTTCCATTACATTTCTTTTTATCTCAATATTCTTTCCAAAACAAAAAACAACCAAATCTTCCCAACCTCAATATTTGCCCTCCCATGTTTAACAACAAAGATAAGTAATCTGTATAACATCATTTGAAAACCAACTACTGAGAAGGTTTCCAACACACATTCTAATAATAAAAAGGAAAAGGTCTGCTTAGTAACGCAAACAACATTTGTTTTGGTTTCATGCTTTGTAGCAAGAATGAAAGACCAATCTTCCTATTTTAGAGCTGCACTGTAAATTAAACACAAAAAGTGAAACAGATGTCTGACCACAACAGAATTGGACTTGGTAGCTTTACTTGTGCAGAAAAATGGTTTTTAAAGCACCTTTCTAAAGAACTCAAATTTTAACTGTAAATGTACTCTTTGGAAGCATGCATGGCCACACACTCTTCACTGCACCCTAATGGATACTTAAAAACATAAAGCCGAAATTAATTTTTATACAAATTTGCTTACAAAATACATAATGGCAGTGGTATTTTGTTTAAATAAAACCATCTACATCAGGTAACAGATGGTACTGCTTCCAGATTCAGTTTCACCTTTGAGCAACAAAGGCATTGCTAAGTTAGTGTGAATGGTTACATGCTCAGGAGTTTGCTGAATTTACAGCATATATCGTTTTTTTTCTACTGACAGAACACTTTGTATTTTGATTTTTCCCAGATCCTTTTGCTTAAAGTAACTAGAAATCTGCTTTGAGTAAGCTTCTATGATTTCCTCCTTGTGGCAGCTCTATTAAAACACCTCATTACAAACCATGAATTACTATAGAGACAGTGTGATTATCTTTACGAGCATCTTAACAATTATAAACAAAACAAATGTTTGCCTTTGTTCTGACTTAAAATAGTAAAATTCTGTAGGTCTAGAGCCAGACATTTTTCCTGCTCTTAAAAGAAAAAAGCTTTAGAATTAGCATATTTCCACTGGCTATTTCTGAGGACTGATGAAACATATTAAGTATACATCTAGTTACACCTGAAAAAAAAAAAAATCTTTTAAAGTTCTTTTTGCATAAGGCATTAGTCATCTCCACTCCACAATACACCCTAAGAAAAATACCCATCCATTTGACTTACTGTAAGTAACGTGCTCTTTTAAACTGTGTAGGGAAGGATTTTACTGTTCATGCACAAGATTTATGAATCACTGTACTGTACAGTGAAAAAAACCCTCTTTGGACTAGGAGGAACAAAAAGCACTTGCAACTTCGTGTGGGCATGTTTGTTTTTTCTAAACTTTGGCTGAAGTCTTTCTTCTTCCACAAAACATTCTCCAAAGGTCAGAGCCTGAGCAAAAATGATTGTGTAGAATCAGTCTTGATTTGCACATGGAAATTCTGCATTTGGGCACACCAAAACTTAAAGTCAACCTGCCATTTATGTTACAGGACATATTTTGAAAGGACAGAACTTCTGAGTAGCTGTAGCCCAGCAGTTTCTTCCTGTATTTTAGCTCTCAACTACTAATTCAATTTATTCCAAATGCTCTGCTTAAATACATTTGGTTCTGCATCTATGATTAAGTGACTTAAACCTCAGTCCTACGCTAAAAAATCCAAACTGGCATTTTCAATGGTTATGTGCAGACAATGAAGAAAGGGGTAGAAGGATTCATTAACAAAATTTGATCTTTTCACAAGATACATACATAATAAATGAACACCAAATTGGAATAACTCATTCCCTCAAGACGTGACTAATGCAAGATGACATGGATATTACTAACTGTTACATGCAACAACAAATATTGCAATCCTTTCAGTAAAACTCCTATTTGGATTATGTATTGAAGGTTACTACAGCAAACATTTTAATTTAAGGAGAGAGAATGCACAAGGCAATAACCAGCTGCACGTTACAGCAAGGTTCTTGCAAGGGATGGCACAGTCTCGTCAGCTGTCAATGCACAGAAAAACACAATTCGAAAAAGATGGATTGCAGGCTTGTGTAGAATAAATCATCTTAAAAATTACAACTTGCAAATGTATTTGTCTGAACCTACATCCCTTACACTGGAATGGCAATGTGCATCTAATGCACAAAAGCATTGCAGAAATCTGAAAACATCTCAAGAAAGAAGAAGAACCATTCCACACAAAACCAGGCCCTACAAGCATGTGAAATTAGTGACTCCTCCCTAACAATGCTGGATTACTGCAGGGTATCATGTAACTAAATGTAAGTTCTAGAGGCAGAAGCTTTGTGAAGAGACTGACAGCAGAATATTAAAAGGTAGTTTACTATCTGGGCACTAGGCCAAGTAGTTGCATATTCCCAGCCCAGGACAGCAGGGAGAGCAGAGCTACTGCTCCAGAGTAATAGGATTACAGCTCAGAGATAACACATAGCCTTTCATCTTCTGGTGACCAATATGAAGTTTCAGCCTTGCTTGTGAGGAGCTGTTTCAGTTTCCTATCACCAGCAAACGCTTCCTTCCCAACTGTACATCTCCTCTGCAATGCAGCTTTAAAAATTAAACAATAGTTACAACTGAAAAAAAGTTAAGTACATCCTTCACCTCTTGTTCAGCCAGTCAGGAACAAAGCTGAGATACGAGATAGAAAATTGTTCATCACCTTTCCTCCTGATGCCTGATCTCTTGTGAGATGTTACATAATCCCACTCCATGTTTTGCAGGCAAGCAAAACAAATCAATTAAGAAGCTTTTCCTTTCTGACTCATTCTTTTCAACAAAACCATATAGTCATAATCATGGATCATCAAAGTTGTCAAAAGGGGAAAAATACACACATCCCTATTCAGCAAAAGATGTTTTTCCCACATAAAAAGCTCCACTTTTGTGTAAAATTTGGATTGTCAGATAAAATTTTCTGACAGTGCCTGGGTAATCAGTACTGAAAGGCTGGCCTTGTACAACACCAAGGCAGGAGCTGTTTCTCTGAGCTACCACAAAGCAGAGATTTCAATCTTTCTTAGAACATATGAATTAAGGGGGAAAAATTGCTCTCATTTTAAATTTTAGCAGCTCTATCAAACAAAAATATAAGAAGTACTGTGGCCTACTGAAACAAGTACAGTGGACTTTTGTTTTGTCTAAGTTTCCTATAACATATTTAACATTGTCCTGTACATTTTGAAACTAAAAAAATCCTGCATGATTGACCAGTATCAAGTGTTCAAACTTGTTTTCAAAAACATGGAAAGGTGTTCTTCATCAGTGAATTTTAAAAAAGAAGTCTACCTTAGTCAGATATAAGGAAGCATTAATTCCAACACTAAATGTTAAAAAATGTAATTAAAAGTATCAGTTTGAATTCAAGAGCAAATAGCAGCTCTTGCAGTATTATACCACAATTTTGACAATAAGTCACAAGTTCAGCCAATGAAGAAGACAGCAACCTCCACGGATTTCTGGAAATTAAGATGAGTCAGTCATTTCAAAAAAGTGTTTTTTGCAAGAATCTTCACTGCATGATGTCTGAAAATGCAGCAGTAATAAATTTTTTAAAGGGAGATAACTTCAATTTTTTGTTTAATTATAGATATGGTTGGCCCAAGGAATTAAAAACAGCTAACTTCAGTTATACCTACTGAAACTTGTTGAAATTATGGATACAGAAGATTTATTCAAAAGTTAACGAAAGTAAGTATCTCCCGAAGAAGATGATACACCCTTGAACTAAGCTGATCAGCCAAACATTTTCCCAGCCTGCACAAAGTATCACAGTTACTGTACTATACAGCTTCTTCTACTTAAAAAGAACTTAAGTCAGTTTCTCTGTTTAATGCTGTGGAAAAAAAACCAAACCAAACCCCCCAAAAAAAAACAAAAACAAAAACAAAACCCCAAAAAAACCCCAACAAACAAAAAACCAACAAAAAACACCCACACAAACTAATAAAAAAAACCAAAC
>VZRH01003646.1:1226842-1242364 GCA_013397555.1 Urocynchramus pylzowi
AAAAACAACAAAAAAACCCCAACAACCCTGAAATAGAAATACAGATAAAAGTGCCTCTATTTCCTACAAGCAAATGCTATTCCTATGAAAGTGGAGGCCAGGGTTCAACCTCGACTGCTGAAGCATCTTTATGATCCTGTGGTCTGGTGCTGCCTTTGTGGCTACGCTCGTTTGGGAGCTGTTTCCATGACAACTTCACTCTTTTAACATTATCCTTGTACTTCGTACTTACTGTGGTTCTTCTGCTTCCTCCACAGTTGGTTTCTGAGGATTCCACAAGTTATTTTTGGGAGTGGTATGAAATATAATTTTCATGTTTAACCTCATGTTTCCCACTAAGTATTCTCATTAATTCTGTGGTATTTTGTGTACTAGCTAAGCAGAGGTCCCATCCTGATTGCACAGGCTTTGTGCCACTGAAGTTAGAAGGAATACTTATATTCATCTTTGAAAAGTATATGAGCTAAACTGGCAAATATGTGCAAAATAACTGAAAAATCCTTTAGAATAAACCTAACAGAGAAGATACCAGATTTCAGCCTAATTCTTATTTAAGCATATACATTTAAAACACAGAGTAAAAAATAAGAAAAAGTTGCTAAATACTGGTAAGAAAAAACCAGCTATGCTGCTCTATAATAACATATCTTATTTTCCCTTCTCTTGCTGCATGATGGCTTTCATAAAAGCAACAGCTAGAAAACCAGCTGACAATATTGGGAAAGCATTTGTAACTAAAGCATTAGGTGGTATCAGAGGTGTATGTGCAAAGGAGTGGTATTTTTTCCCTAAATTCAGTTATAACAACTGTACATCCTACTTGCTAAAGCAGCTTTGAAACACACAATACTGCATTGCAATCAGCTCCTAAACTTGAGAAGGGAGAGGTGTGACAAATTGAGATTTATCCCCACAGTGCTAAGCTGCTTCGCCAGTATCTTTCCCCTGCAGAGGATACTAACAGTTGCTGGCAGAGGTTTTCTGTTTTATTCAGCAGCAATGTCAGCCCCAAACTAACTTAAAACCTCCCAGAAAGACAGTAATACAGAGGATCTTTATCTTGGATTACAAACATCCTACAGTTATTCATTTGGTTTTGTGTCATTAGGAAAAAAACCAACATAATGCTTAATGCTTACCAATTCATTTCAGTGACTACAGCTTAAAATTCAGTCTATTCCAATGATAAACACAAACACATAATTATATCATTCCAAATTATGTAATTAGGAGTGCTTCCAAGAAACAATGTTATCAAGAAATAATTTTTAATCAAACCAGAATTACTAACTTTAGCTGTTCCCTAGAATTAAGACAAACAACAAGTCAGAGTTGAAGCTCTGTACAGACTGTGGTTTTATCAGAAAATTATCCCAGTGCCAGGTTGAGAATTTTATGATTTGCTTTTGACAATTTTATGATTTGTCTGAACATGGGACTTAAAAAACCTCCAAGTCCTTCACCTGGGAAGTTTTTATTATAATCTTGCTTCTAATCATTAACATCTGTAACGAGCTTTAGTTCACTGGAGCTCAGAGCCAGCGTTGCTCCTGCTAAGCCCTTTTCCCAAGGAGACATTTGGAGCAGCTAAAGCTCACTCTGAGCCTTCTACAGACACAGACACCTCCGAGGCTTTTGGCTTCGTGTAGCACCAAGTCATTTTGTTTACTCACACTCTGCACACTAATGTACAGCCACAGATGTACAAGTAAAGATCTAGTACACTCCTTTTTCTCTTTTTTGTCCTTTTTTTTTTTTTTAATAGAATGGCTCAGTCAACCCCACAGTTCCTCAGAGTTAAGTTACAAAACAAAACTAGGATCTGCTTTGCCCAGAGCTTTTTAGCCAGATCAGATGCAAGATGGCTACAGCTGTTTGCTGACCCAGCACAGCCATTCATTATGACAAAACAAGAAAAAAAAAAACCAGTGCATCTGACTTGAGCATGGAAAATTCTGTCCTTCCCAACTGGATATCAACAAGTCAACAAAATAATAAAGAAAGAAAAATGACAATTTCTTTGGGCTTTAAGAACCCTTCAACAAAGGGTTCTTCAACCCTTCTGACATGTTACTAGGGAAACTACATAGTCCCAGAAATGCAATGTGGCATAGTCATTAAGTTAAAAAAACTTGCTGTCAAAAAAGTAAAGAATATTATTAAAAACTCTACATTTCATATAGCAGAAGGAAGGCATTGAAAGAACTGCACTAAGACAATTTATTTTATGTATTTATTGCAGAAAATTATTATCTATAACAGATGTAACTTAACTGTCATTTAAAGTGTAAACATCTTACTAGCTCAAATATATGGCCAATTTGAGAAAAGGTTCTGTATAATTTGATACTGCAATGTGAGCCATATTCAAATTTCACAATAAGCACAGCTAAATAGCCAAAGGGGAAAGATTAAATTAAACAAGATGAATGAAGCAGCATCCCCCCTTTTCATTCTCTGCCCTCCTAAAATGAGCAACAACAAACATAGAATACTTCATATGTTTTAAGGAGAAAATATAAATTATATAGGCAGTTTAAGATTCAGTGTTTTACAAAGAGATACAGTTGTAGCAAAGGGAAAGGAAATGAGACAATACATGAATACCACACTGAAACTGGCAACAGCTCTTGCAAAACTATCAAAGCATATATTCTGTTGCTTCATGCATACACTAGTTTGTTAAAATGAAACTTCCTCTATTTCTGAAGGAGTAAAAGAAAGAAGTAGAATAGCTTTAGAAAGTTTTAACTGAAAAAGCTGTACACCATTATCCCTCACTTTTATGTAAAATCATTACAGAAACTAATTAATATTCTACTTATAGTATTAATATATATATATTTTTAAATAAAATTTAGAATTCTAGCAGGGAGTCATTCATTCTTTACATACCATCTCTAAGGCAATCTAACAGAACCCAACTGCAAAGACAGCAACAACAAAGAAATCAACAGTTAAGCCGGTGTCATTCAGCACTCTGTAATGTAAACAAGTTATTTTCAAGTCACTCCTACCATAATAAACTTTATTAATTATAAAATTCACTCTGCTGGTAAATGCTATTTAATGCCAGTACAGTCTATGACTTGCCAGTAGTTTCTCTTGTGCTGTAAATCCTGACCCTAAAGTTACACAGCACCTCACAAGCACAAAATGAAATTTCAAAGGGTGCTTCACACAGTTGAGATGAGCTGGCTACCTTTGTGCTGCAAGTAGGATATCTCAGGAGATGAGAAAGAGCCTTCTCAATAAACATTTGGTATTCCTTGACAACTGGCTATTCAAGTACCACAAAAATAGCACCCTGGGTTCTGTAAATGAACTTCATTCATATTCAACACAGTAGTGCAATATGCTGCTTTCTAATGCTGCCTTTCAGATTAACTGTTTGGTTTGTTGGGTTTTTTTAATTGTTGAATTTAAACAACTAACCAATTATGAAAATTGACTACTCTGAGAAACTATATGAATGCAAATCCTATTACTTATCAGCAATTCTCAAAGGAAATTTTAACTTAGAAGCATGCTACTGATGATATTTTTCAAATTCTCATGTTTTATGCACTTGCTGTTTGACAGTTTACTGATTAATGTAATTTGTTCAGAATTTACCTAGAATGCTACTGATAAACATAAATGGCCATGGGAAAAATTGCATAACTTGATAAAATTCTTTTTTTAAAATCCAGTTAAACAAATCAAGACAAAATTCTTCAAGTCTCTGAAAAGCTCAACGCACAAAATATGCAAAGGAAAACCTACTGCTTTACTCAGGCATTTGCAACTAGCAAACTTTTATCAATATAAGGGTTTCACATAACATTGGAACATTGTTCTTCCTCTGACAGAACTGCTGAGAGTCATGGTAACATTGAACAGTTAAGCACACAAGATGTTCAGGAGGAGGCATTGTTCTTGCCTCATAACACTGTGGCAATGTTACTTTTCATGGAATTATGGAAGCTTTATTTTGTCCATGTGCCCAAAAGTGATGTTGCATGGCCCTTAGGAGGAGGTCTTGTTAAGGGAAAACGACTTCATTTCCTTATTCCTCTTCTCCCTCTCTCTCTCATGTTTTTGGTTTTTTTAATTGATTATTAGGCTGAAAGCTTTTTGAAGCACAGGACTATCTTTTGTTGTATATTTGTATAGTGAGAGGGAACAAAGAACTCCATTCCCTTTGGAAAATCATCAAAGCCACTTTTCTTGCTCCAAAACACCTTACTCACTCTGAAACTCAATTCAGTTTCTGTACTTTCCTCATACGAGGTAGATTTAGTGCCAAATAAGAAGTCTTACAAAATTTTCAATCTTTTCTAGCAGTTATTGAGCATACCTAAAGTAGAAAAGAGAATCACCACCTGAACTAAAACTGGGATCATAGGCTTCCAGTCAATTTGCAGTTAAAGACATGCCTAAGTAACAAAATGCACCTAGCATGGACATCAGCGGTGCTAAGGGAGAGAACCACTGGCTGATAAAAACACCACCAGCATTTCCCACAAGTATCTTTTTATTAGTAGTTGCTAACAGCAAATGGCTCCTACAACAAGAGCAAGCCTATTTTTAGTTTTGTCCTGACAAAAAGCCTTCATCTGACATACCTTATCAACTCCAGAATATTAATATGCAGCCCTTTGACAGCTACTGAAGCCAACGCTGACACTGTGCTGTCAATTTTCCCTTACATTAGCAGCATCACTTGTCTGGCCCTCTCGTGAGCTGGTCTGGGCAGCCAAGAAGATTACATGGACAATCAGCTTTTGCATGGCTTAGTTCCTTGAACCAGATCAGCACGGGGTTGGCAAGCACCAGGCCTGTCACAAGGAAGGATGTGGGAAGGACAATACACTGCCAGAACCTGCCTGCATCGACCTGCGCCAGCCCAAACTGTTGTGGAAGAGTCACGCTAAGACCCTGACACTCATCATTTCAGTGCCCCTCCTGGACTTACTAAAGTGCACTACTTTGGACAGCAATGTGTTGTTGACTGTTTCACTTAGTAAATAGCACAGTTCCACAGTTTTAGTGCTTTTTAGGGATTCAGAATAATCTTCTTTATATTGGTCGGGCCACTAAAGGCCATAAATTTACAACAGCATCAATAAACAATGAAAAAAACATCACAATCAATAGAAGAAAACAAGCCTGTACATGAGCTCCTTTTTATATTTCACTTTTAAGTGCTAAAGCCACTGTGTGGGTTTTTTGTTTGTTTTTATTCAAATTCAACACGAAAATCAACAACCAGCTTACTGGGTTCTCAAGCTGGCCAAAACAACTATATTTGCTACCAAGAGACAGTTTGAAATTCGAGCTACAGCCAAGAGCAAAGGAGACGTTGTCAGGTACCCCAGCTATCCCAGTCAACAGGAAACACTTGTCACTATTGTTTAAATGGTGATTTTTAAGCTTTCACGCTTTCCTTCCCAGAGAGATGAAAACAGCAGACAGGCTGCTTTTAAACTTAGTTAGTACATCTCCACTAATAGCAAAAACTAGTTGGAAAGAGTAAAAGAGTAAAAAAGATCGGCTTAACTCTGAGAGTATAAATTTCTTCACATTACTGGGATGATTTGAGTTTGTTTTGGGGATAATTCCTGTTCAAACTATTCTGACTTATTTCCCCACGATGATCACAGCTCAGAGTGTGCTGTAGCTGCACAGACCTGGGCTTCTGACCCTTGACTACCCAGCAATAAAAACCAGAACTGTTTGCCTGAATGGTGAGCTCAAAGACTTGTGGCATCCACAGAAGTTAAGCAAGTAAGAGAATAAGAAGGACAATCAAAATTATTAAAGGGTCAAGCAGTTGTCTTACAGTAAGCAGACTAAAAAGGTTGGGCCTCAAACAGGAAAGGCTGAAGGTGGGGCAGGAACATGACTGAACTTTACAAAATAAGAAAAGGCAGCATATGAATTGAATAAATTCTGATTGAGACAATGGTTGTGAAGGAGATGAGGGTTAACTACAACATTTTAATTTTTGCTGAGGCACTCAATTAACATTTCTCCATTAAGGTTTTACTGCCTTTTGATTACAAAGGTATTAACTCTTTTCCTGGTAAAATACTATTTAGAAATACAAGTGAAAAGTTTTCTTCTCTAATGCACAGCGTAGATGTGTTAGAGAAAACCTTTGTTTTCACAGCATAAACCTGTTTCAGGAGAACCATTACCTAGGAGATAAAGAAATAATAAAATCCTGCCTAAGAAGTCTTGCCAAGTTATTACACTATCAATGACAAAGTTACAGTAACTATCCTCACAACACTTTCTGAATCACAGCTATGACTAAACATTTCTAGAGACAAAACCCAGTTCCTTAAAGTCCTCCTTAAACAAGGAAGTCTCAGACCTAAAAGGCCATTCAAAGAGATACGAAGAAAGCAAAGGGACGGTCTTCTCCCAACTCATTACTAAATTAGATGGATTAAAACCCAATTCTGCCTTAGGATTCACCATTGCTTCCATGCCAAGTAAACCAATTGTGATGTAGGCACAATTTCAGTTCTAGGCTAATGGTTTCCCCACAAAAAACTTTACTGTCTGTTCACTCACTCATTTTAAATTACTTCATTATTGCAAAATAATGCAATTATTTTCAGAAAAATTCTTCCTGAAAATAATGAAGTTTATTTATTCACAATGGCATCCTATGTTTTCAAATTTTCTGAAACACCAATTTTCAGGATGGACACTTGAAGGTAACAGTCAGTCCTCTGTAGTAACAAGAGATTTAGCAAATTTTAAACAGTAATCAATAAATTGATTTGACTACTGCAGTATGGTCTAAACTTTTCACTTCTTCACATTCTTCTCCACAGAAAATTAAGTAAAATTTGTAAATCATATCATAGAATAGCATGCCTCAGGTAGTCAGAATACTCTTAAAGCTATATTTTGTGTGGAACTTGATTCAAGCATGAGTCTAGGTTTGAGCAATTTCTTGCTCTAGGCTATAGGCAATCACCTAATTAGAAAATGGCTAAAAAATATAAACATGCAAGGCAGAGGGGAAATACTTGGTGTCTCACTCAGCTTCCAAATTACCATTCATACTTCACTGCCTTACATTAACCTCTCTATATACACACATGCAATCCCACAAAATACTGAAAAATCCAGTCTTAATCCAAAATAGTTTAAAAAAAAACCCAACAAACAACACCACCAGGGACAAATCTATAACTTTAATATTTTTAACTTGCTTTTACATACATTGAAAATTCCTTCAAGAAACACCATATCCTCCTAAAACCAAATATGGTTTTTATGGTAAACCAAGTTTAAGCAGGTGAATTAAATATTAAAAGAATCTTACATTAAGGTTTTATTGCAAATTTTTTTGCTTCAGGTAAATCTTCTGCTGCATATACTTCAGTTGGTTTGTGTCATGAATGTAGAGTATATTCAATAGAAAATCTGAAATGCCAGTAGAAATTAACATTTCCAGTAAAGCCTTCATGTTCTGTTGAAGTATGAATACCATTAAAAAGTGGTTTGAGATAGCCTACTAGCTTTTATTGAATATTAGAGAATTTTTATTGCCTGACATCCTTCAAACATATTCCATAAATACTGTGTCTTCTTTCTCTCTAATAAAAATTCCTTTCCATTTGTGAGTGAAGAAACTGTATTTCCACATGACATATTTGAGATATATCTGAAACTTAAAATTTCTTTCAAGCATTCCATATTGTAATCATGTTATAAAGTCATTAAATATGAACTCGAGGGGGTATTTTGTATGGCTTTGGAGAAAAATTATAAAACATCACTTTTTTTACCCTGTGCTATTAAATCAATCTGCTTTCTGTGCTATTAATTCTATCTGCTTTGTTTTCTAACTGTAAATTTCATGGCTTTTCCATCACTAAACATAGAAAACTGGAACAATCCAAACAGTATCAAAAGAAAAGATAGCACAAGCATTGTAGTTGAGTAATTTGGCAGCTACTGTAAAATAAGACAATAGGCAAAAGAGGTGAGACACTGTGAATTTGTCAACTCTGTGTATAATCTGAATATAATTAAAGGTTATTGGGGAAGCACAAAGAAGCAAAGACTGAAAAAGTATTTATAAGTGACACATCAGCCACCAGGGTCTCAAGGAATGTATTTAAAATCTCAAATCAGAGAGTTTAATTACAGACTCCTCTTGAACACAGACGCAACTGCCATTGAAGGAAAATGATGTTTACAATCTTAGGAGATTCTCAAAATGTGGGTCATGGCCCAAGAAACATGGAATTCAGAAGTGTGTTCTATTTAAACAATGACAAAATCAAATAAAAAGAAATCTCAGACTGGGGATTGGGATATTTGCAAATACAAACCCAACAAGTTATTTCTAAAATATTGTTTACAGGGTGGTCAAAACTATAATTTGAGTCATTACCAACAGAAACCTTTCAACTACTGCTCTGCAACATTGGTGTGTGTTACTACTTGAAGGATTGTAGTTCTGGAGGACCCTGCCAATGATTAAAGGTTTAACCACATTGTCTACAAAACCATTAATAAAAACCAACAAACCACCCCCCCCTCCCCAAAAAAAATCCCAGAGCGGAATTATTTAATTAAAAGGACTGCATGAGACTTAAGATAGAAGAACTGTTTCACTAAGTCAGAAGAGCTTAAAGAAGCTTCATTCTGAAATCTATTTGACTTGAAACAGTCACATTTAGCTCATGCCTATGAAATCTGAAGTTTTACTTTCCAGACAAGAAACCACAGTCCAAACAGTTACACAAACAGTTAGCTAAGAAATATGATATATATCAGATGACATGAAAAAAACAAAAGGGAACTTAATAAACATGAATAAAATCAAATAATGAGTTACTATTTACTTAGAGTTTTAAACAGTTTACATAACTATGCTCACACCTTGGAAAAGATGACTACCTTACCAAGAACTGATCATAAGCATTCTATAATTATCCTCCACAAATTGTCTGCAGTTTTAGTTCCAAATGCAACAGACAGACAATACATTACTCATAAGTTAAGTATTGTGATGCTGATTTCAAGCCAAGTGATGCAAATATGTCCAAAAAGTGAGAGACACGTGCTCTGCTTCTTTAAAAATATTTCCTTGCTACTGACAAAAAGGAAAAGTAAGTAACAAGCAGCCATTTCAGTCAAGAAAGTTATCTCAGTCCACAATTTACAGATGACTTGCTGGCACTACCATTTCCTCAGAAAACTTACTGGAGTGACAATAGGTTTAAAGAGCTCTGCAAAGCTTTCCCTTCCACAGATTTCCCAGAGTTTAAAACAGCAATACTGCCTTTTCCTTATCTGCTATCTTCTAATCAGGCTGAAACTGCAATAGTGTGAAAATAAAGATAACATTGTAGGGCAAGTCACCAAGCTGATTAACAAGATTACAGTTATTTGCCTTCTATGAACTGTCATGCATCTTTTTTCATCTTTCACGGCAGCCCTACAAGACTCAGGCTACTTTTACAGAGATTACTGTTCATAGCAAGCTTTAAGTAAAGTTTAGTTCTATTTTAGTTAGACTAAATATTTAAGATATCATACTGGCTTATACATTACTACCTTGAGAGTAAATCAACTCTCATTACATACCTTATACATTACTATCTTGAGAGTAAATCAACTCTCGTATCTCCTCTATCTACTAATGCCTCAATGGCTAAACAAAGCAACACAGCACTTTAGAGAATATTATTAATTCAGATCTCCTGGGGGCAACTGCACCGTTCTACTGCTCCAGTTTAATGAGAGGTCAACCTATATAATAAATTATAAATAAAATAAATTAGAAGAAAACATATTTGGTATAGCAAACAATTTTAATCAAAATTGCCAAGAGTTCTGCATCACTAATTCATTCTTCTGTATTGAACTTCAATTTAGAACATTTTCACTGCTATTTCTTTCCAGATCTGGGCTCATGGCAGAGTCACATGAAACTTGTCTGTGAAACACCGTGTTTGACTGGAAACCTCCAAATACGAGTTTACCTTCCAACTAGTACCAAACATGTAGGACTTCAGACAAATTAAAGCAACATCCTTCCACAGGGAACTATATCATTCATAATGGAATGTCTGCAAAGTTTCAACAGTTCTACCAAATTCTTCTAAAGAATTAGTGGAACTAATGACACCAGATCAGTAAAAAGACAAAAGAGTAGAAAAAACAAAGCCTATCTGTGCTTCAAGCTTAGATATTAAGTGGTCAAAATCTGTTCCTGGAATTCCTAGGTTACAGATGTAAAAGACATCCACCCTAGGAAGCAGCATGATACACTACTACCATCTGGGTAACTTCCAATTGAAATATCCAACTGCAGGAATTTACAACAATGTGCTGTAAGACCAAAGAAATTAGAAAGTATGAATTCTTCTTGCTCTGTCCTTAATTTGTTTATAGGTCAGACTAACTAATGCATTTTCTAGGATTAGAAAATAAGTTATTATGTTAGTGGTACACAAAAAAGTACTTCTAAGCAGCTCATATTTCAATATTTAAAGCAGTTCATATTTAAATATTAAAAGGAATTAAGAACACATAATCATTAAATTAGATAATTGGTCCAGTCTTATTAAATCACTACTTAAAAATTCTATTTGTTTCTACCTGGTGTAGAAGACTAAGGCAAAACCAAGCTGTCCTGTAAGTCATATTGGTACATTATAGATAAGATGGTTTCAAATACAGATACAAAAACTTAAATTAATGAAGCAACACCATTGGATTATTTGACTTGAAGAAACACTGTTGTCAAAAGTCCACTATGACCAGCCAGAGATGAGCTGGTACTGGCCACTACTGCCAACAGAAGTAAATATGAACACTTAATGTAGTTATAATTTTCGGAGGATAATGCAGTTGGGTAATGCTGTTCACCATGATTAGGGTGAACAGCTTGCACAAAATTTCTTCTCTGAACCTAAAGAAAAAACAGATTTTGTTTTTTAAACCAAGCACCAGTTAATTGCTCAGAGCTGGAAAACTTGTGCTAGTAACTTCATATGAAGTTTTCATTTTATTTTCTGAACTCCTATGAAAATTTTGTACACACAATGCTTCCAACATTTTAGATTTAGTGTATTGAATGAGATACTATAAAGGGGCAGAACACTCCAGTTCAAACAAATAAGACTGAATGAAATTCCAAGCCAGACAAGACCAAAGGATTCCCTAATAATAATTAAAATATATATACTACTACATACTATCTCTATATATACATACCATATAGAGATATTCTGTCTTATTGTAGAGTGCCACATATGTTTTACCTCTATAGAATCTCTTCCCACAGAAGACTTAAAATTAGTACATTTGTGCAGATGGTACCCATAATAATCATAATCATGGCCAAAAGAACATTAATTTCTTGGAGGAGTATCCTCTAGTAAAGGGCTCAGAGATGACAACTAGGCACTATGAAAATGCCTTTCTGCAATGTAAGTCTTCTATATGAGTGTACAATGTTCTTATTGCCAAAAGAGGCTGGAAATTTTACTGAAATAAGACTTTATTTAATTCAAAAGGTTAACTGAGGAAGATAAACATCATTAATGAAAATGCAGCTATCTGTAGCAAGAAAGAGCCACACATCACATGAGGCATTTGAAAGGCCTGTTTTCACATCATCTGAATATTTACTTCTGGGTATTCAGAAATAGTTTAAAGCTGATCAAAGTCATTAACACACTGATCTACCTTAAAGCAATGTACAATGTGCACAGAATTGTGATTTGACACAATAGGGTACTAGAACACACAATACAGCAACATGATATAATAATGTAACTACTTTCTAAAGCAAACTGATTATAATTACAATGAGAGCCCATGTTTTCTCAGGGCACTTAACCTAATCAAATCAAGAGCAGTTTCAAACTGTCCCTCTTTTGTTTTAGGAGTTTTTTGTGCCTGAGTGCCAAATTTCAAAATTGAAATCAGCCTCCAGTGCTAATATTATGCGTCTCCAGTGTCTGTCAGAACTCTAGCAGTCCACTCAGTAATTCTAAATAATCCATGAAAAGCACATAAAAGAGATTGGAAAAAAATTCTATCATCAGGAAACTCGAAATTCTCTTCAAGGGCCATCACCTGACACTGAAGTACTACAAGGATCTATAAATTGTAAAAGGACAGAAAACCACACCATTATTCATTAGCCAAGAGCAAAAAGAAAACAGCCTAAAAGTGGCCTCTTTGAAGAGCCTGAAAAGGGCCAGAATAAAAAGTCCTACATGGCTATAAACCTTTGCCATCAGTAATCTGCAATTACAGAGCTCCTCTGATCACAAGAGACTCGCAACAGCAGTTGAAACAGAGTATTTCTAAACATTACTTCCAAGTCCGTGAATACAAATGTATGAATTATCAGAACTCAAACACCCTTAGAATCCTGCA
Source organism: Urocynchramus pylzowi (assembly GCA_013397555.1). NCBI lineage: Eukaryota > Metazoa > Chordata > Aves > Passeriformes > Fringillidae > Urocynchramus > Urocynchramus pylzowi. Next base: position 1,239,254 of record VZRH01003646.1, read on the forward strand.
ACAAACAGCTTCAAAAGAAATAAGCTCTTCTAGAAATTTGGCTAAGGTACTAAAAAAATAAGCAAGATCCTTGTACTTGATTGCAAAGAAGAATGAATCACAAGTTTTCAATGATCTTAAGACTTCTGTACACAAAATTAATTATCACTGGACAGCATTTTTAAGTATTTAATTTAATCAGTGAGGCTTCCCAGTACTGTCAGTATCATTTAAGTAAAAACTCAAAACCAACTCTAAATATTTGACACTTTATTCAGAAGATCAGTCACACAACTAAACCAATTACTCCTCTATGAGAAATCATAGCATGCAACCAATCTAACCTACTTTTTAGAAATTCAAAGTATACAAAGACTTATTTATATGGCAATTCTATTTTAACATGCATCTGCCAAAACGCTGTCACACACAAATCCTAAGATCTTAAACAAAGGCAAATGTACTTTTGGCAAATGTAACTGACACTAGGGTGATGGGGGGTTGGCAAATAAAACAAAATCCATTACACAAAATGAAAACCCCAACCCCCACACTTCCATTACCTAAAGACAAAGTCTTCAAGCATTCTTGAGAGCTTTGTTCTGGCTAATAGTTTTGAAATCAAAATTTGAGAAGGAATTGAATGTCTATTCCAGCAGCTTCTCATTTGAGGTGTATATCCATGAAAGAACAAGCTAACACACCTTTCCTGCGTTCCACACTGTTTCTCCTGCTCAGGTGCAGGAACACAACTACATTTTGTTATCTGAGTGTAAGCCTCCATCTCAAACTAGATGGAAACAAAAAGAATGCTGATGAACACATGCAGTATCCTACCACTTTTTTTTTTAATGGAATTTTTTTTTCCAGGAATACCGCCTGTTAATTTTCGTAAGGGCAAACTTCAACAAGTTGACCAGAGTAACCACATCTGTAATTCTGCCTATGATCAATTTTAACAGTCAACTCTGTCATTTCAGTCAGAAATAAATTTCAAAGTGAAAAAAGACATCCAAGTGGCAAGCACTCTCCTGTTTGTGTACAGAGTACACTGAAATGCAAATTTTACTAGCTGCCTTGCTCAGACACCTTCCTCAACTACTACTGCTAATACAGACATGCCTACAGATGAAGGGAGAAGAGGTCTGAGGATGGGAGGGGAAGTGCACGTGGGGGAAGAGGAAAACACACTTACTATTATATCTGAGGCATATATTCAGAAAATGGGAATCAAAACTCCACTGTGAACCTCGAATTAAAGCCTTAATACTCTGCAAGAGCTGCTAGAGAAGCTATGTTTCTGTGGTGAGCTGGCTTTATTATAGAGCAACTTGAGACATATTCACAGCCATTTAAAAAAAAAACAACCCAGAACTCAAATCTTCAAAAATGATGTAAGAACCACCATCTAGACTGTGTACTACACCATCATCTAAATAAACTAGATGTTCTTAATATAGAACATTGACACAAATTCCTTGGGTGAAATGACCCCACCTAACATTCTGACTGTACTGTGGCACTTCTGCTCAAATATACAAACAGGTGATACCACCACAGTACAACAGAACCCGAAATAACTTTTACCAAAAATAGCACAAGTTTCATGAGTTTCATAAACTCTGAAATGCAGTACTCTAAATATGTTTCTTGACCGAATTAGCTCTCAGAAACACTGTAAATGCCATCCTCTCATGCTATTTTTTCTTAGTCTCCAGAACCAGCTCCAGAGCTTCAATTCATGTCAGTTCCCAATTCTCTCATGATTATCCACCAGGATGTTTTTTTCCATGCTATCCGTAAGCAAAACATGGAACATTAACACCCTTTTCGTAGCTGAAGATTTGCCTGAAAGCTGAACTCTTGTCAAACGCTAGCAAGGTTGTATCTATGTCATTGTAGTCTACTTGGCTTGATAAATTCTAGATAAGCATCCTTAAAAACCCTACTCGTATCAGTACACTTAAAGATTTAAAGAGCAAACAACTGAGAGAAGTTAGGAGATCCAACACATGGATTCCAGCACACAGGGAAAGCCAAGAGAACGCAGCTGTTTAATTCAACTCCACATGGAACAAGATGGGAGAATGCCCATTAAAGCACGACAGCCTGGCTCTGTACACCACACATGAAGCACAGGAGTCAGTTTTACTGTTCATGGGGCTCCTTCCGTACAGGGGAAAAAAATATATATATAAACTTCGGGTCTAAGAAAATGCAGTCTTTGTAAGGTTAGGAGCCATACTGTACACGAGTCCCAAAAAAACCCAAAACACAGAGAAGTGAGCAATCCAGCAGCGGGCAGGGTGGAGCAGAAGGCGGGACAATGACCTAATAGGTCTTTTCTATCTTTAGTTTCACGAGGCTCCGTGGCCAAGAGGCGCCGGGATGCCCCGCTCAGCCTCCGGCCGCGTCCCCCCGCAGCGCTCAGCGCCCCAGCCGAGTTCTCCCGAACTCGGCGCTGCCAGCAGGAATCCCGAGGAGAGGGAGCCGGCACAGCGCAGCCCGCGGCAGCGCCCGAGGACCCGCAACGCTGCGAGTCATTTCTCAGCTATGAGAACACAACGAGCCGCGCTGCCCGCCCTTACCTTGAACACTTTACCGAAAGCACCGTCGCCCAGCTCTCCTATGATTTCCCAGAACTCCTCCGGGTTCAAATCCCTCTTGACGTGCTCGTATTGTTTCTTCTTCTTCTCGCCGCCCAGCTTGAAGATCTTACGAAAGTTGAAGAAGGACATTTTGGCTGCAGCCCGGGGATGGGGCGGGCGGCGGTGCCCCCTCCGCCCGCCGGGACCACCTGGCGCGGGCGGCGATGCCGGGCGCGATTCCCACGCGGAGACCAAAGTCTCGGCGCCGCCCGGGAAGCGCCGTCACCGGCGGGGAGACGGGAGACAACACCCCGCGATGCCCCGTGCGGGGCCGGGCTCGGCGCGGCTCTCCCCGACGGGCTCGGCGGTGCCTACTCGGCCGGGCCGGTCACCATCGCGGCAGCAACAAGTGCCGGGCTCCCTCCTCGGGACGGGCGGCGGCGGAGCCGGAGGAGGGGTCACGGCTCCGCTGGGAGGGGGCAGCTGCTGCGCGCCGGGCAGCGGGGAGCGGTCGCGTCCCGCCCCGCAGGACGGGGCGGATGCA